>CAIGRN010097252.1:0-32864 GCA_903798345.1 Fraxinus anomala
TTGGAGTGTGCTGAGATGAGACATAGTGATCATGTTGTGTACATGATCTAGTCGCCTTGATGAAATATCAAGATGAGATTATAAGAAGTAATCGATATGGATTTCACTATCCATTAGAACTGTTTTATAGCTAGATCGAGTTATCGATTGGAGAATGCCTAGAGAAATAAATATAAGGAGAACTCAAGTTAGGTATCGAGGAATACTGGAACTAGAATATGGACCATGTTATTTGTTTTTAAAGGATATGACATACGCTCTAAGAAAGGGAGAAAATATTGTAGCGCGTATTTCATGCTACTTGTGCTTTTATAACCAATATTGGGTAAATGAGTGAATGAATCATTGTTTCCTCATTGTGTGAGACCTTGATGTTTATATAACATCATATATACCCTTAAGACTTTTGACTATTTCTTAAGATTTTATTTCGGTGTTTCTATTTTAACATATTGTCAATAATTATGATTGATTCGGTTTAATGGAATATGTCTAAAAAGCAGCTGTTTTAAAGTTGAATGATTCAAGAATGAAATGAAAACTCGTTTGACCAACATTTATATTTGTATTCATCGGTCGGATAATTGTGTTTAACTATTTAGGGTATAAAACATAATTGTGAATATAATGATAAGATGTGAAGTTCAAGTATGTTCCATAAATACTTGAGGGATTGAAAATATTTAAATTAATGTTGGAAAACAAGTTTGAGATATAGCGAGATGTAATATTCCTCTACTAGAGCTATTATATATCTTTAATATATTTATAGTACCGTGAGCTCTAATATTAATCGCTAGTTGCACAATTTTTTTGTCGTATGAATTTTTGTGAGATAGATCTTGAGAAGGATCTAACGTATGACATTTGTTGTCCCTTGTGATTCGGATCAAGCTCATCATGTACAAGTGAGAGATATTAGAAAATATGGGTCATGGGTTGCCCATGTGGTGTGACCCGACCCACATGATATCAAAATGGTTAGAGAGAGTGATTTGAATTTGGAATTTAAATTTACAATTTCCCATAACTCCCATAAAACCTCCAATTTTTGTCTAGTAATGGAAAGAAAAAAATATATGGTAGAAAATAAGTGAAATTCGTATGGAAAATCACTCAAAAATTGAAAAGTGCCTAGAATCACATATATGGCATGAAAACTCACAAAATTAAGCATTTAGATTGTGTATAATAATTTTCTTCCATTGTGATCGGGATTGGAACCATTGAAGAACGAGAAAAAACAGATTTTGAAATTTTGAAATGCAAGATGATTCAACCACGTAAGGATATTAGAATTCATCATTTCAAGTAAGAAACTTGACCCGAAATTTATGTTAAAATATGCTTTGAATTACTTCGCATTTTAAAATTTTCAAGACTTTGAATCCAAGCACAATACATTGAACTATTCATTACATTTGATAACGTGTAATAATAAAATGTTCTACCAATTGCCGAACACCTAGATACCGTATTTTAACTTAAACCTTAGTGGAGCATAAAAATGCACTAATTTTTTTAGAACCAATATTTCAAGTGTCCTTGTCTGTTGATTAACATGAATAATAGACCTTTTAATTTAATTTTGTCCATTTTTAACTTGAAATGATTATGCCCCTTTTTGGGCCAAAAATACCTTTTTAAATAGTATTTTGTTGGATTGTATAATTAAAAAATAAGGAAAATTTTTGGGTTGATGTATAAAATTATTTTACGGAAGAATATGCGATTGAAAATGAATTTTGAAACAATAGGACCAAACATAGACTAAAGTTATTTCACCCTTCTTTAATGACAAGGGAGGTTACGCAAGGATTCAAGTTTCCCCATTCACTCACTCAGTTATCTTTTTAGGTTTTTTAGATACTAACTATATTTAAGATACATAATAAATAAGATTACCATATTCATTGCCAAAACAAGTACCAAGTCTTGTTTTCTGTTTTCTTTATAATCAAATCCCAAATCGCCATTCCCCTCCCTTTCAGCGATTTCTCACATAAATTAGGCAACAATTTATCAGAAAAAATAGTGTAGTTTTTTCTTGTTGAGAGGATAATGGTCCGATGTGCCTCGGAATATTGCAAAAAAGAAAGACGTATATATTGAATTTCTGATGCAGAAGAATACAAAAGATGGAGACATACAATGTAGCAACAGAATTTTAAGTTGATATAATTGACCACTCATATCCTCCCTAGAGTATTATCACCATGTTAAAATGATAGTAAAATAGCTATCCTTTTTCCAATTACCATGATAAAAGGATGAAAAATAAGAATTACTAACTAAAATGTTCCAACGTTTTAGCACTATTGACGAAGGTTGCACTTCTATCAAAGCCCTCGTGCACAAGAACTCGAACTGCTTCCAAGCCATTTTGAAACGTGAAATCCAACTGCCAAAAAGGCCAAGGTGCTATCATCAGAATCTAGATCAAAAGTCAATTTCTCTTTTCGGAGGAACATATGCAAGAAAGTCATGTACCTCTACACTTTCGTCTCTTGTAAAAGGACGGAGAACAAAATTAGCAGCTTCCATTTTTCCTGGAGGCCTCCCAATACCTATTCGTAAACGTGGAAAATCCCGACTACCTTTTAGGTGAGTTATGATACTCCTCATCCTGCAAGTGATTAAAAAGACTGTATAATCAATTCAGGAAACACCACTAAATTTGTAATCAAAGAACACAGGAGTTAGCAACCATATTATGCCTGAGCGAGCTCAATTAGATATACAAGTCCAAGAGTAATATCAATCACTTAACCCAGAAATCCATCACAATTTGGGGAAAAGAATTATTTACTTCATTACTCAGAGATCGTTGCTTAGATTTGATAATATCATACACTGATTGTTCTCGAGTTACATGGCCAATAAGATTATTGTCAATAAAGGAGTGTCAAGTTTTTTTTTTTTTCCCCAAAAACAACCGTTCTAAAGGAAAAGAAATGGAATAGTAGCATTTAGCACTGGGATAAAAATAGTTAATGTTGCTCATCTCCCCTCTTACCATTTCTAAATATGCTCCAGTAACTCTTTAACTATGCTCACTAAAAAAGCCAAGATATAATTCAAAGTCTATTTTCCGTTATTTCATGTTTTCCAGCAACTCAGAATGCGTAAAAGAAAATCAGTTCACTGGCTTAGTATTCACCCATTATGTCCCCCGTGTCCACCTTTCGGCAACAATCGTAACTTTGCAAATGGCAGATCCATGTCATCAAAAATCTGAAAATATGAACTCATCAACTTTAGTGCTTAGAAAGTCACATAATGGTTAGAATTAAGACTATAGATGATTTACCACAAGAATTTGGTTCAGTGGAATCTTATAATATGAAACAATAGCACCAACCTGCCAACAAGAGCAAATAACTCAACCTTTTACCATGCAGAATGATATATAAATAAAAAGTATGTCTAATAGTTGAGGAAACTTACAGACTCACCACTTGCGTTCATGAAAGTCTGCGGTTTAGCAAGCATAACAGGAACATTTCCAATCGAGCCTAACAAAATAGAAGAGAATGAGATCGATAAAGAAACTAAAAATCAAACTCCTAGATCACATTTTCCCTACACCTAGGTTTAATGCTCTTTTGCCCTCTTTTGATGTCCAAGAATAATAGTAATGTCTTTCTAAAATAACCTACTTAAAAGTACATGATACCAGTTCAAAAAAAAAACTAATTATCAATAAAATTAATAAGTTAGTTAGCGGATGTTTCTTTTCTCCACTCTCATCGTATAGACTTATCTCTGTCCTAGTTTTTCAGGAAGGGCAAGTTCGAAGATACTTAAAACCTTAATACTAAGACTTCACTTTTCAGTACTTCCTTAAAGCTCAAGATACCAGTAAAATGAAAAACTAGAAAATAAAAATTCTCTCTACAAAAAATTCTGTGAGTAATGTTTAACATGTGCAAGTTGAACGGTGTTTACTAGCATCTGGGCAGAAGGAAAGCAGCTCGACCAATCCCTTTACTCTCATTCTTCAAGAATCATTTAAAATTCAATCTAACTTGTGACAAGCTTAATTATTTCTTGATGAGTTTTATCGACTACATCACATATAGGAAATATTTTTTTAAATGTGTTCTAAAATGAGCATATACAACCATCATTACTGTTTTTCAAATGCTATGAAATCAGCCAATTGTTGAAAGGACAAGTATCCCTGGATATTGGTTGAAAGCTGGAGATCAAAATAAACTCCAAGCTCCTGGATTGTTTATTTATCTTTGCTTCTCCAGTATAAGAAAAGCCACTTTTGGGGAACTGAACGTGTTTCTAATGTTTCTTATTGTAAATCAGTCTTTAGTTTCTACATTTTTCGTCTACAAGATACTTTTTCTCTCTTATTCTCTATGGATTCAAGAGGAATACATAGGAGTTTTTAATCTAGATCGTAATTCTGGATATCCCAGAACATCAAGTTTAACATTAACAGAGGACGGGAAAGTAACTTTTTGGTTTAGAATGAACGAATTGCTAAATGAAGTCAAACTAAGTGTTGTACAATTCAGTCATATTATCTAATCCCTCAGGTCATTTAAAATGTCTTTAGAACTTCAGGTATAGCCACAACCAATGTTGAAGACATCACTGAATATGATTCTTTGAGAGAAGGTAATTCCACACCAACCGATTACAAACCGGGGAAAAAATCTAGAAAGATTTTCATTTTCCAAGGTAATTTCAATTACATTTTCTTTCAAAGTTACCATCTTTAGCTTTGTCCATTACAGCCTGTTATCTGGAAATTATTTTTAATTTTAAAGAGTGGTGAATATATGGATATTCATTAAAACATAGAATATTTAAAGCTCTACGTGCAAAATAACTGGCAGGATGAGTCTTGCTGGGACAAAAGAAAAAACAACAGTAAAAAAAAAAACACTGCATAAGAAAATGTAGTACTCTTCGTATTATGCTCAAAAACCTAATAAAACATCATAATATAACATGAAAAATTGAAGACTGGTTGTTTGGACGAGCTTTTAAATAAGTCAAACTAATTTATAGGTTTGATTTAATTTTAGATATTTTTTTCCAAATCAAAAGTAACTTTTTCTTAGTTATAAGTAAAAAAACTTACTTATTTTGACAGTATAGTGGGTTACTTCAGAGAAGTAACTTATCGATTTCAAAGTCTGACCGACAAAATAATTCAAACATCTTGTCTAATTAATAATTTACAAATTGTATCCAAACCTAAATTGTAATATACTTATATAAAGAAAAAACCAATTTCAAATAACTACAATTCTAAAGTATTACTAAATAAAAATTCAAACTAATAGATTGTCAAATTAATTTAAAATATTAAGATATTAAAACGTGTATGTCTACAATTACAAAAAATCATTACTATTAGATAATAATACTAGAAACTAAAATTTGTAAAATAATTTAAAATATTTTATTATTGAAATATATATTTCAACATTAATTATTATAACAAATTGAACACAAATTAGAATTCGATAAAAAATAATAGCTAACCCAACAAGAATAGGTATTCCTACAAACAATTTATTATCAATGTAACATTCATCTCAAAATTATGCCAATGATTACAAAAATGGGTAAAAACACTACTAGTCACCGAATTTAAAGCAAAGTTTCGTTTTGATCATCTAACATTTTTGCTTCCATCTTAGTCCCTTGTGTTTCATTTTTTGCCTAATTAAGTCACTCCTTCCACCACCAATTTTTTTTTTTATTTTTTAAATATGCTAACCGAAAAGATGACGTCGACTAAGAAGCCAACTTACCTTTAAAACCTCAAGTTTATAATTTTAGATGTCTTGCTTACAAGCATGTTTTACAACCTGAATTTAAATTATCTAAGTAAAATCTCACTTAAAGTTTAGTATCCAAAGTGAAATCTTGCTCCAATATTTATAAATGATAGAAAAAAGGTAAGAAAAAAGAGAGAGAATAAATTCTCACCCTCTCTCAACCTTTGTCTAATTGCCCCTTCTAACCGCCGATCAACACTCGCTCTCTCCCTCAAACGCTATCAATTCTCTTGGATAAGCATATTTCGACAATTTCGCTCACACATTCTAGCGCATGACATACATTAAGCATGTCATGTGAACCATGATACGAGGGTAAGTTCAGGCAAGGATTCATTGATCGTTGAGAGAGGGTCTATGATTAGGTCACGAGCGAAGCGAGTCAAAAAAACAATAGGACTACTTGCTCAAACCACAGTGGACGAAATATTGATTACGGCAAGCAAAGAGACAAATTTCATGTTAGGTATGGGAGATGAAATGAAGTGAAGCAACTTGATTCAAACAATGGACAGGAAGCTAGAAGAAACAACTATACGACCGCGTAGTTGTTCAGGGCATGCGGTTGCATAACACACAATGGAGGAGTTCAGAGGGCCTATGCGACCACATAAATTTACACTATGTGGCCGCATAGTATATTTACGGTCAAGAATTTTTCAAATTTCGCTTAATCTTCTATTTTAGTTAAACTCTATTTTGTGATATATTTTGTTATTTTTTGAGTTTAATTCCATTTTTACTAGAGTTTTATGGATTCCATAAAAATATGATTATTATTTTCATTGTATAACATACAATTTTATTGAGAGATTAATTGCAAGGTGTTATTGCTTTCTTCTTGTTCTTCATCCAATTAATTCTGAACTTATCAAGATTATTTCTTGTGTCGTTCAAACAAACCGAGTGAAATTCTTGAGTCTTGTAATCACAGGATCAACATATTGTCGACGATTGTATTGGTTCCTTAGTTCAATATATTTGAATCAAGCTTAAACATTGATTCTTAACTTTCTTGGGATTGAATCAATCTTGTATGAGTTTCGTAGATACTACTGCTATGTGGGTTCGCATCAATTGGTATCAGAGCAAAGATCCAAAAATCAAGATTATATCCTTTTTTTTTAGTCTTTTGTTTTTCATTTTTGAGTCTCCAATCCATAAATACCCAAAAAAAATTCAAACTTGTTTGTGTGCTACTCTAGCATCCTAATCAGTTTTTATTTCTTTTGTTGATATCTAGTTGAATTTCCGAGAAAAAACGAAAAAATCGAAAAAAAAAAATTGCCAGCGGCATACAATTTCATTTTTTGAGCTAAAAAAAATTCCAAATTCAAGTGTCCAATTCAAATTCAAAAAAACACCTTAAAATTTTCCTTAGTGTTCCATTCAAAGTGTCAATTCCTACTCTTTTAAGTCATTCTAGAGTCAATTTTTCTTACTCAAATCTTTGTTTGAAACTCTACAAGGATTAATTTTGATTAAGATCAAATTAGTTCTTTAAAGTACTTCCAAGAAAACATTGAGTGGAAAAAGACAAAAGTGGTGAGACTAATAGATGGGAAAAGCCAATTTGAGTGATACATGAGCGCATACACGTGAGGTAAATATTAAATTAGAATTAGGATGTTTGATAGAGACGATCCTACTTCAAGCAGGAATAATAGTCAAGTTAACATGTCGGATGGGGATGTGAGAGATAGATTGGATCGATAAAATAAATTGCTTGCTAACTTACATAGGAAACAACCTAGAGATATTCCTAGCGTAAGGAGGCGAGATCATCGAGCAGATTTTGCTGTTGAATGTGAAGTGAATAGTGACATTAATAAGGATGCATTGGTGGATTCGAGTTAAGACGAATGAGAGATAGAAGAGTTAGGCATGAAATGAGAGGTAAAGATCTTATTGGAGATGGTGTTGATAAAAGTATGAGCAATATCAAAATGATAATTCCTTCATTCAAAGGAATGAGTGATCCGAGGCAAACTTGGAGTAGGAAAAAAAAGTAGAATTGATATTTGATTGCCACAACTACTTGGAGGAAAAGAAGGTAAAGATTGCGGTGCTTGAATTTACAGATAATGCTATCATTTGGTGGGATCAAGTAGTAACATCCAGGAGGAAGAACCGTGAGAGGCCTATTAATACAAGGAAGAATTGAAGACTATTATGAGGAAGATGTTTGTGCCTAATCAGTATTATAGGGAGCTTTATCGAAATTGTAAAGCCTCTACCAAGGTTCTAGGGGTGCAGAGGATTATCACAAAGAGATGGTGATTGCTATGGTTAGAGCGAATGTTGAGGAGGATAGGGAGGCCACCATGGCCTGGTTTTTGAATGGTTTGAATAGGGATGTAGATAATGTGGTAGAGTTGCAACATTATGTGAATTTGGAAGACATGCAACATGTAACTATGAAGGTGGAAAGACAATTGAAGAGGAATTGGACAACTAGATATTCATCGAGTTATTCGGATTCTAACTCTTCTTGGAAATCGAAGTGGGATAACAATAAATGTGATGGAGCTATTTCAGAAGGTAGAACTGAGCTGTCGAAGGGAAGAAAGGAAGTTGCTAGTAAAACCACACCCAAGACGGATTCCCAACCCTTTAGGAATCAGGATATCAAATGCTTTAGGTGCTTGAGATCGGAACACGTTCTCAATGTCCAAATAAAAAGGCGATGATCTTGTGCGACAATGGAAAAGTAGTAAATGACAGTGAGGGTAAATATGATAACATGTCGGAATTGGAAGATGCTAGTGATTGTGAGAAAGTGGAGTACGTAGTGGGAGAGCTATTAGTTAGACGGCGAGCTCTTAGTGTTCAAATCAAAGTAGATGACTTGGAGCCACAAATGGAGAACATATTTCTTACAAGATGCCACATCAACAATAAGGTATGTAGTATGATTATTGATGGAGGTAGTTATACCAATGTGGCTAGCACTACACTTGTTGAAAAGTTGGGATTAACTGTGCTAAAACATCCTAAGCCTTAGAAATTACAATGGTTGAATGAATGTGGAAAGGTTAAGGTGAATAGGCGAGTGTTGGTGAGTTTCTCAATTGGAAGAATGTTAACCTTTTATTGAGTTTGCATATAATAGGGCCATGCATTCTACTACTTCGTTTTCACCATTTGAAATTGTTTATGGTTTTAACCCACTAACACTATTGGATTTGATTCCTTTATCTGTTAATGAACGTGATAGTCTAGATGGAAAAAAGAAAGAAGAATTGATAAAAGCATTTCATGAAAAGTTAAAATTACAAATCGAGCAGAAAAATAAGCTCTATGCTTCACAAGCAAACAAAGGGCGGAAGAGCGTTACATTTGAACCTGGTGATTGGGTTTAGCTACATTTGAGAAAAGAACGCTTTCCAGAACAACGAAATTCGAAGTTGCAGTAATGGGAAGATGGTCATTTTCAAGTCATTGAAAGGATCAACGATAATGCTTACAAATTGGATCTTCTTGGTGAGTATAATGTGTCACTACTTTTAATGTATCTGATCTCTCTCTTTTTAATGCAGGTTGAGATTCGAGGACGAATCCTTTGAAGAATGGGGAAATGATGTGATCCAAGGTACGGATGCAACGAGGACGAGCCCGAGGAAGGATCCATTGATCATCGAAGGAAGACCAATGACTCGATCGAGGGCAAAGCGTGATTCTCATAAGTTGGTATCAGAACTTGAGCTCCAAAAATCAAGGTTATATCAATTTTCTTTTATTTGAGTCCTTTTTTTATCGTTCTTCGTCGTTTGAGTTTTTAATCCATAAAAACTCTTAAAAAAATTTAGGGTCCATTTGATTGGAAGGGTGGAAAATGATTGGAAAGAAAATGAATTTCAGATAAAGTAATTGTCTAGAACTTGTTTTGCAGGGAATTATTAATTAAGTGTGTTTGATTGGTATAATTTTTCACCCGAAAAATTTAAAAATTTTGGATTTTTTTGTATTCGTTTGGCTTTATTTTACATGGAAATTGTCCATTAAAGTGATATTTTTTTTCCACAATTGGTTATAAAATTTATTTCCATTGCCAAAAAGTTAATATATATATTTCATAGAAAATCATTTTTTCATTAAAGTTTAGTGTTCGTTTGGCTTTGTTTTACATGAAAATTATCCATTAAAATGAATTTTTTTTTTTACATTTGGTTATGAAATTTGTTCAAATTGCCCGAAAAAAAAAAAATGCAAAAGCTGGAATTCCATTTCCCACCAAAATGGTGGGAAACCAAATTCATCAAAAAGGTAGAAAAGGTGCACGTGTGGGGATAAAGTGGAAAAGTAATTGCCAAGAAAATTATGGCTATCAAACAAACCAATTGGCGGGAAATGGAATTTAAATTCCAAGTTCCATGGAAAAGTTTCATTATCAAACAAGGCCTAATACAAGTAATTATAAGATTTGTAAAAGATAAACTTTCTTGACATGATATCCCTTCATCTATAGAACCAGAAAGGGAGAAGGAATCCCAATGCTGAAATGAAATCTTTTAAATTTAAAGGACAATAAATAACTCCATGGACTACCCTATCAATTTTCATAGTGCCCAATAAAATTAAGAGCAAGTTTGGGAGTTGTTTATAAATGGGTTTAAATGCTTCTTTGGGATAGATTATTTGAAGTAAAAAAATGATTTTTTAAAAAATGCAATTAAAAGGCAGTGAAAAGTTATAGTTCACGTGCAAAATTATTTTATTCGAAGAATGTAAAGTTGAAAACAAGTTTGATGAAAAACTATTTCCAAAAAAGCTGTGCCAAACAAATCCTAAATTATAAATAGATAGAAAAAAAGTGATAGATAAATGGTTAGTACTTCAAGGTCCCAAAAATTGTGGGGATAAAAAGTAATTTGACCGATTATAAATAGTTTATAAACATGGGCTAAATATCTGTTCCTTCTAGCAGACAGTAACCATGTGCAAGATTGAGCGGTTATTAAATGTGTCCCACAGAAAGAATAATAGTCAAAGAATGAAATTATAAACAACAATTAATCAATGGCCAAAATAAACAAATACATAGTTACCTGTAAAATGACGACGAACAAGAACGTTCCAATCAACTGGAGAGTGTACCCGATGATAGTCACCGGGCTTCAAGTAAATAACGCAGTAAAAGAGGCCTTTCATTGGGCTGCATTCAAATTAAACTGACAACTTAAAGTTGCATTTCATTTGTTCTCTTTCTGTTGCAATATCATTTTTGTTTGTTTTCCAGTCTACATGTTTATGTAGAGGAAAATTCCCAAAAGCTAATGACGAGGTTTAACTTCTTCTTTTAGTATCCAGTATCTATCAACTGCCGTTCTTCTTTTAGATAATTGTGGATAGGAACAAACTGATCATATATGCTCCCAAAGATTATTGTAAGCATCTATCACTAAATATTGTTGTTTACATAATTTATATGAAAAAAATTATCCCCTCTTCAACAACTTAAGCTTTAGATGAAGTGGTTCAATATTTCTTTTTAGAGGAGGTGTTTCAACACGGTATGAAGACAAGTGAAGGTTCTAAGTTCAAGTCTTTATGTTACTGAAGTTGTGCACTTGTCAGATTTTTTAATTGAAAAAATGAATTGGACCTGCATGTGATGGATTGCATTGAAGACAATTTTCAAGTAAATAAACTTGTCCTCTCTAACGGTTTAAACTTTTAGATGAGGTATTCGTCGAATATCAATACAAATAGTTGCAGCAAAAACATTTAAACTATACCTTGCCGTATCTCTAACCTTAGGAGAAGCGAGAGATATTCTCCACCATGACCTTTGTGTCTCATCTCTCACAGTGTTCTCTTCCTCACCATTTTCTTCTCTTGCATACTCTGCAGCAATCATCGGAAGAAACGAGCTTGCACCGAGAAGGGAAGAAGCCGAATAAGAAAATCCTTTTACTTGCTCAATCATGGCCCCTGCTCCTTGCAATTCACCAAATCTCAAAACAATGCCATCTACAGGACTGACCTATGACCACAATAAAATAATATACACCAAGGTCAAATTAATTTTGATGTTGCAGTAGAGTGAAAAGTGTATAAAAGATATCTCCAAGAATCCTGTTACCATTTACCAGACAGTAAGGGTCAGAATCAATAGTTCTTGATCCTTCTTTCAATGTGTGAACAAAAAACTCCCGTAGAGATGCGTATTCTTCCAAAGGCAGACCAACTTCTTCTAAGTCTGTAATATAAAAATAAGAAGATTCGAGAAAATTATCATCTTTGCACAACCATAAAAAGGATCAACTGTTCGTCTATTATATTGAGAAATAAGAAATCATACTAGAGTGGAATGCTCGAGCCCATGCTTTGTACATGTATGGTCTCAGCCAAATGGGTA
The DNA here is from genome assembly GCA_903798345.1 of Fraxinus anomala. Taxonomy (NCBI): domain Eukaryota; kingdom Viridiplantae; phylum Streptophyta; class Magnoliopsida; order Lamiales; family Oleaceae; genus Fraxinus; species Fraxinus anomala. Next base: position 12,172 of record CAIGRN010097252.1, read on the forward strand.
ATTCCTGGTAAAAAATTATTTTATCATGTTGATATAATTCAATCATATATTTGCTAATTTTAATTTCAAACACTGACCACACTTGTCAAGGAACCCCACAATCTTGAAATGGACCGCAGTGGCATCAATCTCAAGAAGCTGGCCTATTAGTAATGAGAGCGAGTTAAGCAAAGAAGTCTGAAATAAGAAACTTATGATATCTTGTATCATTTACATGTGAAACGTGGAATTACTTTAACATCAGGGTGGAACTCCAATTCAACTCCTTTTTCCCTTGCCTCTTCAATCTGATGCTCAAATATTAGAGAAGATACAACAATCAATAAGAATATACATATAGACAATAAGCATGTATTGGTAAATAAGATATATTTCTAACAGTTATTGATAATATGATAGGTTCGAACAAAATTTCCAAATCAACAATGCAGCAAGTGAAACTGAAATGAGACTAAATATAATGTAAGATGCTAAGGCAAAGCTTCAGAAGGAACTTCAAGATTACAACAGAAAATATGCCAGGCCTCCAGGTATAAAGAACACTAATTTATCTAGCTGAACTTCCTAGGAACAATCACAGCAGCGATTTCCAGTATGCCTAACTGGACTATAATCAGAAGGAATATAAAATAATTAGAAGATAGATATAGTTCTCAAGCGAAAAGATATCAACAGTGAAAAATTGCTCAAATATACTAAGCAGATATTCTCCAGTAGAGGGCTAAGAAAGGTGACCTTGGTAGTTAACCGAGTATGTTTTATGTTCAAAAATCCCAAGTTTTCACTTACTTTTGGTTATAAAACATGCATAAACCAAACAAACAGCTGAATCACAATAATAATTTGGAACAATTTAAAGCCGTTAGTAAATGAAAATGTAAGCTTCAACTGAAAAGGTAGGTACAGAACATTTAGGATAACCAATTTTACAAAATTCTTTTTGTTCTGGAAGGAATAATAAATTACGCAAGATATGGAGAAATGGGAATAAGATGTTCTATTCCCACTCATCTAATAGACATATTGCTTGCAGGAAAAAAGATAACAGAAGACTTATTAAAACTTAAAATAGACCTCCTTTTCTCTTTCTTTACTCTGCACACTGACTTAATACGTCAATGGACTCAAAGCTAAACAAACATGTCAGAGATTTTATCCCCTTCATTGTGGTTGTACAAAAAGCAATCCAAATAGAGTCCAGATCCCATCAACTACGAACTAAATTCGTGTGTGAAGGCATCTATACAATCCATGACTGTGTGTGATGAGTGAAAATTCATGAAAATGAATCCCATGAAACCTGTCCAACAGGGTTTACTGATCACAAGGATATAAGGCACAAGAATTAATAAAGATATTATGCGAAAATAGCGTATTCCTTGGGATCACATTTTCTTCTACAGAACACAAAATGATCATAAGATAAGCATTGCATCCCATATCAAGCAATATGCACAAAAACCTACCTTCTTATCTTCGTATATATGGCGTGCATGGAGAGCACCAAGCATAAGTATAGTTGCCAGAGTTGCCCCAGGCACCAAGAAAGAATTCCCTGCAGAGAAATCAACTGCAAGCTTCACTCACTACTCGATCCTTTGCCTTTCAAAAATTTTCTACATTGGTAAAGTAATAACAGCCATGCAGGCAGCCCCTTAATACTTGACACGCATTATTTTATTTATTTTTCTTGTCTCCCCTTCATCCTACATACACAATGTTAAATAGAGATTCTAATTTGCAATAAACCGTGCCAAAATTAAGCAAAAGATTATCAAATTGCAACAGATTAGTCAAATATTTCGGCAATGCGTAATTATTTTGAGCATAAGTTGCAACAAATAACAAGAAATTATTCACTCAAAAGAAATATGAACACAGTTTATCTTGGTGCTTGGATCTTCCATACACCTAAGTAGTTTTAAAACTAATTAATCGAGCCAAAAGTGACATATGCAGTACTCGGACTAACTCTTTCCCTAATATATTTAAGTGGAGCGTACGAGTTGCACCTTCTGAGCGACTGCCATTGCTACCGCTAGAGCCGCCGCCGCTGGCGTAGGCTCGTGCTTGAGTGGGTTGTACCTTGCGGAGGAAGATAGTGAAGTAGAGACGGTGGCGTTGATAGAGATTGTTGATGCATCTGTTGGAAATGAGAATTGGGAGTGTCTGATAATCCCTCCACTTCATCTTCTTCTTCCCCAATCAGTGTTGCGAGAGAGGGGGAGGAGGATGAAGGGGCGTTTAACTTTAAAAGAAATAAAGAAATGTTTAAAATTACTCACAATTAAGTGATTTACTAAAAAGGTTTGGTTTCTTAAAAAAGTAGCCTATAATTCACATTTACGGTTAAATTTTAATTTTAGTTACACATTAATGTCCTAATAAAATCCACACATTTGGTGAGAACTACTTTTTTGCTTATAAAGAAAATTATACGTAACTTACTAGGAAACTTATTTCAAAATAAGTAAAAGATAATTTATTCAAATATAACACGTGTTCATCTAAAAATATTAGTAAATTTTTAGGAAGAATAGTAGTTGATCTCACGAAATGTGTAAATAATAAATAAATAGCAATTATAGTTGAAACTAATGTTTAATTCTGAATGAAATTATAAAACAATATATAAATTGTATTCAAATGGAGACGTAATAAAAAAATTCAGACTAAACCCACCTATTCAATGGTTCAAGAGACTCATAGGACATGGCCTTTGAACATTAGATAGTAAGAAGACGCATTGGAAAGAAAGGGAAGAGATGTGTGGGATGCAATTCCAAAGAAAACGGTGCTCTAGCTTGGCACATAGGAAATGAGTGTGAAGAAGCTGAGATGAGTAAGGTGACTATGTAAAAGAAAAGGTTGGGAAAGTCTTTTTCATTTAAATAGTAAGTAGCCTTTTTCGATGAAGAAATAGGGCACTCTCAACAATTGAGTGATTTGGAACTTCTTTATAGAAGGATTGTTCCCGAAGAATAATGCTTCGCATCAATGCAATGGATCACTCACTTTTTCTCGCAAGGGATAGAGACTCAAATCTTGTGATAGCATTGCAACCAAATATAACCGACGTCAAGTTTGAGCATTTTTGAATCTTGCTTCTCTGTTTACTGACCATCTTTAGAGATAGCATAAGATACAAAACTAGTACTTGATCGGACCAAAATCAATTCAGTCTAGTTGACAGGAGAGAAAATTAAGCCCTTGTTTGAGTCTCATTTTTCCAAAAAAAATCATTTTTTTTATAATTCATTTTCAACCATACTTTTTTCAAATAAATAATTTTACACGTAAATAAATAAATAATTCTTATTTTTTTAACCACACATTCTAAAAAAAACACTATTCCAAAATACATTTTAACTCAAAATGGGGCTCAAACAAGGGATAAATTAAGTTATTCTGAACTAAGAACACGCTAATTTGGTCTAATTTTTTACTTTCAAAATACACAGTCCCCATTCATGCCTCAAATCCCACAAGAACCGAAAAAGAGTGGAAATTTGCTCTTTGCTCTTGTTTAGTGCTCATTCTTAAAAACTGCTTCAATTAACGAGAATTCAAAGAAGGACAAGCTGAATATCGTGCAAACCAACTGAAAACACTATTTACTGTATTTTTACACACATCAAGTCTAACATAATTTCTAATTCTATTGACAGTGCAAGAAAAGGCTGTTGTTTTTTGAATTACAAAGAGCAACTTATAATTACTTGTAAGAAATTAAGAGAAAATCTAAGGCCAAAAGTTATTAAACACTCTTGTTAATATTCAACATTCTCAGTGCGTGCTCAGTTTCTTCAATGCAACTTGTTCTCTGAAGAAGTCTTTGAATTCCGTCAACCCATTTCTGCTTATGAATTTTGTTCTTGCACTTGAATTCCAAAAGGCCTCGTGCAGTTTTCACCCCAAAGTACAATTCCATGTTTTCCCTTTCTTTTCTAAATGGCCATGCTGCACTCTCATCGATGACTTCATAAACAATACCTGGTTTACCATGAAAAAATATTAGAGATGGTGGAACTAAGTTATGGGAAACTTTTTGACAAGGAGTAGTACAAAAGTCGTGATTTCTGTAAAGGATTAAGAAGATCGACTCACTAAAGAAGATACGATGAGTTTTTTATATCTTCACCATATTCATTTTCAAGGGTGTTGGCTGACCTGAGCACTAGAGTGTCTATGCCAAAGTAAAACTAGCATTTCTCTTGACACTTATTAGCGATAATAGAAATACCACTGGTAGAAGAAACAAGGCTTTGGAAAGAGGCGGGTTTGGACCATGGTTCGCTATTTTGCTCAAAGAATCCTTCACAAGATTCAACAAAAGTTGAAAACTTACATTTATTCTTCTTGGAAAAGGCTCCTCCAACATGTTTACTTTTCAACTTGATTATAAGCTGCCATAAGATTCATTTTCTTTGTAAGAATCACATATCTCCAATATGCATATATGTTATATGTATCTATCTATCTATACATGTTATGTACCTCGCATTTCTTGTTGATGTAAACAGAGACATTTTTCCATCTTAGCACACCTAAGAATCCAAATAATAAGTAAATTTTTTATTAATCAGTGTTGTTGAGCTCTGTTTAGTACACGTTTTGATATACAATATTAGACTGTAGTGGATGTATAATAGATAAGATTTTACCTTTACTTGAGTGTTGTAGTAAGTCTCCTACACAGGGAGTATCTTCTTCTTCAATTTGATTGAGTAAAGTTGCAGGAGAATGAGTATCTACTATGTCTTTTCTATATGGACTTACAGCTGCACTCCTCTTTGTTTCTGTTGGCAATCTTGCTTTTAAAGCTGCTTCCCCTCTCAAAGCTGTTCAATTAAAATATTAGAAGAAATTAACTTGGAAAACATATGGTATATTCAATAAGCATGAACATAGAGTCGTGTTGAGATTTGTCTACGAAGCATGGACATTTGACACTACGAACATTCCAGGGTACGTGTTTGGCACACCACGTGGACATGTCCAATATTCTACATACTCTTTAAAAATCTAATACACATCGAACATCACCCTGACACGTAAAAAACACTGAAAGTCCCATGTCATGAATTTCGAAATATATAATTAGAGAAACTTTTATGCATTAAAACATTTGTGTAAAAAAGTCACAAATATGTGAAAAAAATCCTGATGTAATTTTTTTCTCAAAGTGCGCTTTTACGACAAATAGCCGATTTTCTAATTCAAAAGATTTCCGTGGAAATGTTACAGCCAAAAAAATATTGATTTTATTGGAATATAAACATATAATATTAAAATATATAATTTAAAGAATTTAAATCGGCGTGTCTGCATCCTACTTTTTGAAAAAATCACTATCTGCATATTCTTGTCAGTGTCATGTTCATGTCTGTGCTTCTTATATGTTTGTAGAAGTAAAAAACCAGATACCAGTTGCTGCAGCTGCTGTCAAAGTTACTAGATCACTTGCCCCGTGAATGTCTACTGCAGATCTAACAATAGAGGCTACACGATCATGGCTGGCTCCCGCAGATTCTGCCAGCTCAATGCAGTATGAGGCCAAGAGCTCTGTTGCTGAAGCCATGGCTATGCTCATTTTCGAGCCAGAATTTTCTGTTGCAGTGACAGCAGCCAAGGCTGCTGCTAGTCCAGCAACAGAGAGAACTGTGTGCATACGTGCATTTTCCATTCGCGCTTTTTCTTTCTTTCTCAATGTGTTACTACTGTTAGATTCCTTGTGGTTAAACAATCTCCCAATTGCTCCAGTTTTGCGACTATTAAATGGAATCGCGATCTTGTAGGGCTGCAACAAATTGCCAAATTATCAGGGATAAAAATTTGAAATATCTAGTGATAATCAGCAGTTTAGATAGATAGCATTTAAATGAAATTTTAAAAGTAATCCCGTGAATAATAATTAACTCTTTTTATAGAAAATACGGGACTATGATGTCAAAATAAGTAACTTACAACGTGTTGTGTCATTACAGGCTCGGGAATCACACATGGATTCTTGAGTGTTGGTGGCATCTGCGTTTTAGCAAGAGCTCTTGATATTTCATTGACAGAAAGACTCCAAGATCTGGAGAGGAATTCCATTGGCTCCTGTGGTGTTTCTGGTTGAGGAACTGAAGGTAAATTTGATTCTCCTTTCACCTCGTTATGATCATGATCGTGATCTTCTACATTTTGAAGCCAGTATGACATGTTCTTCTTCTTCTTATCCAGCTGTTGAATTTTGTCCATCTGATCAGTATATATAGGGTTATTTGGCTGCGATCGACTGTTTGAATCGATGATGAACTTTTATGTCTCGTCTTCAAAACTTCGAGTGGTCAGATTCCCTGTTTGACAGTAGAATTAAGACCGTGAATTCTTACACAATGAAGCATGGACTCATTCTACCATTGCTCGCACAATACTAGACATTTGAATGGTTCGTGGTTCAGCCTATACAGTAGCACGTACCATAGGTGGAGCCAGCACCCAACAAGCCCTTGCTGATGCCCGTGCTGGCTCCACTGAATTTTTTTTTCGTTGTATTGTGTGGCCACTCGACGATCACTTAAACGATTGTCTAGTGGCCACTCATGCTCACCTATATTTTTAGATCCGCCACTGATACACACACATAACGAAATAGAACAAAACAAAACATGGGCTTATTATACCATTACTCCAACAAGTTTTTGATAAAATTGAGTGTCGTAAAAGAGGCTTACCTCAGAAAATCCGATGACTTCAATAGATCAAGAACGTGTACTAGAGAGCTACTCTTCACACTTGGGGTTTGAGGGTTTGAGCTGTGCAAATTTTATATGTAGGAGAATTGGGAAGTTAACAACACAGAGGCATAATTAGGGACACCAAATACAGGCATATTGTCTCGTGCTTGGAACCCCCCCACAAATTCTGGCTTCCGTTCCTTGAAAAAAATACTATAATATAACTATGTATCTATCTATTGTTTATACTAGTAGAACATGTTAAGGGAGATGGACCAATAATTAATTCAATCGACTTTAGTCAATAAGTCATAGACCCATGACACCTTTGGCAAGTATTTTGACAAATAGAAGTTGTTTTTGAGACTAGAAGGTTTCTTTAGAGTTTTGAAAATTTTCTAAAAATGGTTAGAAAAGGTTTTAGGGGAAGCGTATCTAAGTAGTCTTCTCAAAAAACTACTTTACAAGAAACAAAAGTAAAAGAAGAAATCTAGTCAAACGTGGCCCTCATAGTCACGAGTTTGGTTAGCGTAGCTAATTTTTTTTAATTAAAAAGTTAGTCATTTTTAACCACGCATTTTATTTCATCCGTAATGTTTAACCACTTTTAATCGCACGTTTCCCAGGACCCACCAACTTTTATCAATTTCATTCACTAAAAATCTATCCCCAAACATGCTCTTGAATCATGTAATAGAATTATTCAATGGGAAGATTGACAAGATTTTCAATATTAATTTCTTGAATTATGTTGTTTTGACCAAAGATAGAGGAAAACAGTGTCCTGATTAAAGGGTGAATGGTTCCTTTACAGCCATGCAACTATGCTTGGTCTAAAAGCACAGAATCATTAATTATATAATCAGCCACACGCATGTAGAGATAATGAAGTTTAATCCAAAAGGAGAGTTGTTTAATTTAAATCAGATCATGGGGTCGGTTTGGTGGTTTCCTTCGATGGTCGGCTTTTGGTGTGTGGTTCGAGAAAAGTGAATAAGGGGCCCCTCAATTCTTAAAACCTTGGATTTGGTTTTGGTTTTGGTTTTGGCCGAGGAGAGATGTGATGCATAAAGTGCAGCCACGTGCAATGTAATATGAAAGAATAACGTTCGTGTCATAAATAATTTTACTTAAACTTCGCTGTTTGACAATCATTATTTCGAGAGAATGAAGTTTTGAATATTGATTTTTTGGAGAATGTTTGATGAAAAAATGGTGAATAGTTTTGAATTTATGTACAAAATATTTTATTGTGTAAATGCGTTATTGAAAATGAGTATGAAAATTAAAGAGTTTTAAAATAATAATTGTCAAACAGTGGCACATTTCATAGAACTCACAAATACTAATTACTTATCAGTAACTCATTTTTATCAGTCTACAATTTAAATTGATTACAAACACCTTCCAAACGAGCTACAATAAAAGTAAAAGTACTCGTCAAGAATCGAGATAATTACAATTAGAATATCGATAGTCATGATGGTGATGAAAATCAATCTATGTTGTAGTGTAATCACTGCCATGTTTTTTTATGAATTAAATTGCATCCCTACTTCATTAAACAATATGGAAGTAACCTCAAAATTGTTAACATAATTATTAACGATGCATGGACATTTTATAAATCATAATGCTAAAATTTTCGATGTTAAAAATGTTTATTAATCATTCAGAGACATAGCTAATATCTCCAATTAGCTTAATACAACATAATCATAAATTTTAACATCTTTAAACTTCTCAAAATTTTACATAAAATGGGAATCGATTAAAATTACTAGTCATATCCAATTCCGATAATCGGCATTCCAAGGAACATTGTTACCACCGACATGCCATCCATCAACTACACGAACTCAACACTTGGGGTAGGAGAATAGGGTGGGTATTGGGAAATACTCGATATGATACAAATCTTTTCTGCACTTCCAAATAAAAATTATCAATATTACATATTACAACAATAGTACAATCAAATTTATTTCGATGAGCTCAACGTTCAGTAAAATCAGATATAATCTCATGACTATAGCGATTAAACCATCAAACCAGCGACGGAACCAGAAAAATTTTCCGTGCAGGCAAAATTTACAATTAATTTTGAAGTACAAAAAAATTCTCTTTATAACAAAGAGACTTGTACAACTAATTTTATGACAAACCACACTTTCCACTTAAAGTAATTTAATATTTCACAAAGTGAAAAATACATTTTTCTCACCCACTATTTCTCCCAAAAATATGTAGAATGGCTGTGGACATTTTTCTCTCACCCACTTTTCTCCCTGTAGAATGGCGGTAGACAGTGACTTCTACATATTATTCAATTCTTGCTTCAAGAAATGAGAGTAAACATGAAGTCTCCAGAACTTCACAAAAAGGCGATGCTGCATTTTCATTCACAGTTATGTAAAGTTGAGTGCTAGTATTGCCATTATAGCAATTCTTTAACTAGGGTGGCCCAAAGTTGAGTGCAGGCACCGGCCTACACTCGAATGTACATAGCTCAGCCCCTACATCAAACATTCATGAGTATAATTTAGTAGAACACTCGTACCGTCAATTCTTATCTTGAATATCCAAAATAACATAATATTACTTTTAATATTACAATGTTTATCAATATAAAATTAACAATCCAACCTTTAAACTTTGAGAATATATAAAAATGCTTGCTTAGTATGTTGGTAACTTCTTTCTTGAAAAATTGATGCTTGTTTGCTTGTCTTGAAAGGTGAAAGTAAAAATGCAATAAAAATGGCTATCTTTCTTGTCTAACTTTCTCTATTGAAAATATGTTTATGTATGAACCTGAAGTATGGGTAAAATGAATCATAATGGATTTGTCCAATCCTTATCTAACTTTTGAAAATAAGCAAAAAAGATAAAATTCAACTGTTCACTTTCTCTATAATCGAGTTCTAAGAGAAAAAAGTAAGAAAAACATGATTAAAGTCTCTATAGAAAGTTTAGTCAAATCTTAGAATTAATTGGGCCTAAAATAATTTATGCCTTTATTTTATAATAATAATATTCTACCATAAACTTTTATTTTATTTGTAATAAAGATGAAAGATTATCTTGCTAAATTGCCTCTTTGACCTAAAACATTCTTGGAAAGTAGTAACTTAGGTTGACTTAAAATGGATATATATATATATATACACACACACACACTAAGTAACAATGTATAGTATATTCAAGATTAATGTGACATTGCATCGAAAAACCATAACAATGAAAGGTCTAGAAACAATGTTTATATATAATCAATCATTAACTTGATTGTACATCGAACTAGATATCATAGTTGACAGGATTATGCATTGAACCAGATAGTCTATTAACCTTAACAAGTCGAAAATTCACGTATGATAAATCGTAACATTAGTGAGTAGAATGGACGAAATATGAATTAATATGAAGATGGTGAGGATTGAGCAAATTGAAGAGGGAGATGGAATAATGCAACTTGGTAAAGGTAATTTTTTTTAAAAAAACGTGGGATTAATCGGGGAAAGAGATGAAATATTAGAATTACATCGAATGAGGGATTTCAAAATAGGGTGAATTACTCCCTAAAAAATGAAAAGACTATACTAGATCCCATAAATTAGAGAACAATCCTTAAAATTCTAAAATTTAATTGATATCTCTATTAGTAAACTATAAAAATCACTGTATATGCAATAACTACTAGTAATTTTGAAATATTACCTCTCAGAATAATTCGAAGCGAGGATCATGACCCATGTTTCCATCCCGTTTATTATATGTGGTGGGGATTCCCGGACCTATTCGAGTCAAGACAATGCAAGGGACGGAAAATTTTGTTACCGCTAAGTCTAAATTTGGACTAGCCTACCTGTTATGGACCATGGGTTAGGCTAGGTTTTATGCTGAGTTCATGGGCTTAAATCGAGTTTTATGCTTATGACACCCTATACTAAATTAAGCGTTTTTCAACTTGAATAAGCCTCTATTTGAATGCCATTATTGACAAAAAATAATGTTTTGAATAGTGATTTTTTTATGAATGTGATTAAAAAATAAGAAAATTTTTTGGATTTACGTATAAAGTATTTTATTGTGTGAATGTATAATTGAAAATGAGTATTGATGATACCAAAAATCGCACATATTAATTCTCAAGCTTGATGATTGAAGATGATCACGAACAGAATCCTCTAGTACATGAAATAAAGGCGTCGATGTGTGTTCTCGTCGCCCATCTGATACTTAAGTTAGAGAGAGAACTTGTGCGTGAAGCTATAAAATGAAAATTATGAAAAATCGTACCTTAATAATGAATAGAACATTTATATTTATAGAGGTAGGTAGTATACTCCTTGTAGGACTTGGTTAGCTAAGTATCCTTATCCTTAGAACTGGGATGGGTGTTGTATTTGTACTACAGTTGTAAGTCTAGTCATAGTTGATGGCAATATTGTTGAGATATAGTCTTCCTAGGGATAGGAGTTTTTGGTTAAGATGTTTGAATAAGATTAGAATCCTTGGAGAGTAAGGCTCTAGCTTAAGGAAAAGTCTTTGAGTCTAGCGAAGGAAAGTGCTCGAGGACTCAACATCTTGGTTCTTACAATATCTTGAGGACTTATCTCAAGGACTAGGACCGAACTTGACCCGAACTGAACCGAATCGAGCGGTTCTTCTTAAATTAAATACCCGAACAGGTATCTGAATCCAAAATCGACGAATTTTGTTCGGTTCTCGGTTCTAGACTAAGAACCGAAAAATCGAATTTCCATAATTTTTTTAATTTTTTATCTTAAATAAGTCAAATTATTTTATTTTTTTAAATAAATTACTAACTAATTAGTTTAGTCCAAACTCAAAATATGATTTTACTATTTCTAATTTTCAGCCAAACCCAATTTAATCAAATTGACCTAAGTTTTACGCAAACATCTTATTCTATCGTAGTGTCATTTCCACCATTCTATTATTGTGAACTAACCATCTTCATCTTCCTGTGATTTTAACAGTCAAATCTATGAAGAACTCAATAAAAAAATGTGCAAAAAATATCACGGGATTAGACTACCTTATTTTGTAAGAGTTAAGATTGAATATGTCATAGTCGAATTAATGTAGCGTTGATGTAATATAAAAAAATTAATTATTGTACGAAATCCTATAATCGAATAGAACTGAATCGAATAGAACCGAACCTGAATGATTTTATAATAAAATTTAGACCTGATGGTTCCGTTTACTAAATAGAGAACCGAACTAGACCATGCCCACCCTTACCAAGGACGGTTTTCACATGACATCATGAAAGTGTGATATAAGTTCTCGAGGGTATCCTAAGGACTCCCTAGCCTATATATGTTAAAGTGAGCATATTATGTCCTTAGGGGTTCTACTCCCAGGAGTATAATAAGTATAATCATATCATTGGCCCCCATTTGTCCATTCCTAGAGCTCGGGCTTTAGGAAAGGGATGCACATAAGTCGGGAATGATATCTTGGATTTGGAAATGGTTGAGTTTTAAAATGATCAAGACACATCAACGATATTACGCAGTGTGAATGTTGGGTCCTCGGGAATAAATAAGGCGATTGTAGGGGAACTCTGTATGGGTGACACGTAGCAAGATCCAACGATCTAGATTGCGACCTTTGGCTTTCCATTTCCATGCCTATAAATACCCCTTTTACCTTTCATTTTTCACTTGCCGTAAATCTTACTTTGCAAGATTGAGATTGAGCAAATTTCTTAGAAATACTTTTGGATGTCGGATAATTTTCATCGTACTCCTTTATGCGAGGGAATTTGAACATGTCCAGAAGCGAAAATGAGAGTACATCTAGTGTGAATGGAGTGTTAGAGGTGAACCCTGTTGTTCCCTCGATATTCTGTAGTAGACCGATTGTAATCCCATCTTGTATGATCAGGGTGAGTTCGCCTGATTCCATAGTAATCGATCTCGAGGCTGAGGCCATTGGATGTGTGTCATGAGCCCCGGTTCCACCATTATCATGGGCATGGCGAAAGACCTGAACTCGAGCATCGACGATAACTGTTGGTGTTGGTGTCGGTGCCGGATGATAATTTATTTGACATAGCAATTGAGTTGGCATGACAACTTGTTGGCGGAGTTCTTCGAATGCTCCAGCGGGAATAACTGTTGGTTAGGGCACTAGTATTTCTGATGATTCTTTGTGGGAAATTGGGGGATCTACTATACGAGGTGGTTTGGAGCGGATGAGCTTGTTGGAGGAAGACTTGAACGTGCATTAACTAGGGCTTTTGGTAGCGTTTCCCATAGACGGCACCAATAATGCTACCAAAAACCGCACATTTTGATTCTCGAGCTTGATGATTGAGGATAAGCACGAACAGAATCTTCCAGTACCTGAAACAAAGGTATCAATGTGTATCATCGTCGCCCCTCCGATACTTAAGTTAGAGAGAGAATTTATGCATGGAGCTATAAACTGAAAATTATGTAAAAACGTATTTGAATAATGAATAGAAGTTTTGTATTTATAGAGGTACGTAGTATATTCCTGGTAGGACTTGGTTAGCTAAGTATCCTTATCTTTATAGTCCTACTTGAGTTGAGATGGGTGTTGGATTTGTACTACAATTTGAAGTCTTGTCATGCTTGATAGCAATATTGCTAAGATAGAGTCCTCTTAGGAATATGAGTCTTGGGTTAAGATGTTTGAACGGGATTAGAATACTTGGAGAGTCAGTTCTGACTTAAGTAGGAAAGGCCTTTGAGTCTAGCAAAAGAAAGTGCTCGAGTACTCAACATCTTGGTTCTCACAATATCTTGAGGGCTTACTCCGAGGACGTTTTCTACCTAACATTACGAAAGTATGATGTAAGTCCTCAGGGGTATCCCGAGGATAAGCTCAACCCAAGGACTCCCTAGCCTACATATGTTAAGTCAACATATTATGTACTCGGGGTATAATAATTCTAACCATATCAAGTATGATAATTAAATATTTTTGTTTTAAAGGGAGACAAATATGGGATAAATCCTTATGTTTCAAATTAAATTCCTAAAATATAACATAAAATAATATAAATTATTCATTTTTTCATACTGCAGAAGTAATTTTTTTCTGAAATTTTACTTTAGTCCTTAAAATATGCAAAATTGAAAATTGGTCTCGAACTTGCCAAAAATTACAATTAGACTTTTAAACCTCATATAATGACTTCAGAAGTTATAATAAACTCAAATAACTTATTCATCAATTTATATAGAAAGACGTTCAATTTATATACACATTCGAATTTTCAAAGTTGCATTTTGGTTCCTAAACATTTCAAATACTGGAGTGCCTTTCCAAATTTCTCTACGCAACACATTCGATTTTAAATAATTAATTCATTTAAGTCTATTAAAAACAAAACAAAGTATATTAAGCCCCTGTTTGACAGGGATTAAAAAAAATTATATTTTTAATAAATTTTGATAACTAAAAAATTGATTAAATGTATGGGTGAAAAATTGTGGGCCCATAAAATCTAGATTTTAATCTCTATCAAACAAGACTAAATTCTATCATATCTTAAAAATCAATGCTGCTTTTTAAAACTCATTAACATTGAAATAAAATAAATAAAAATCTAAAAGTGGATGGTTACAGATTTTTCACTATAAATTGGACCTAGAAGTTGAAGTGCATTAGAAAATCAAAGTCCAAGAGAAAATCCAAAGGATTGGAGGAAAAAGAGAGGGAAAAAAACAAAAAAACAAAAAAAAAATCTCAAGTCTAAATTTGAAAACTTTCAAAAAAATCAAAAAAAATTTCAAATCAAAGCGAGTTCAAGTTAGGTCTTGAATATCAAAGTTTATATTAAAGCAAGTCTAAAATTCAAGAAAATCGAAGTCTTGAATAGAGAAGCGAGTCACATGGTCTCCCATATCTTAAAACTCAGAATGCTAATTAGAAAATTTGCAACTTCGCAGTCACAAAATGATCGATCCACCTTGTACTTCCACCAAAAATCAATTTGTAACAATTTTTGTAGTTTATGCTTGAAATTTATTGTACAAAATAAATGTACTCTAAATGAATGTAATACAACAGAAAAATATATTTCTCACAGTTGAGTTCTCTCTATAGAGTTGATTGCCTTTTTTTTTTCTCGTACTAGACGAGGCGTTTTCCTCTGTTCCCCTTGTCGAGGCATGCTTAGTCGACACTTAAATGAGCCTTTCAAAAAAATCTGGCTAGTAATTGTAGAGATAAGAACAATGATACTGGAAAACCTTATTTGGAGTCTACATTGGGAATTAGAGAGACGGGTTAAGTTTTACGGGTGTTTTCCTATTCTTAGGCCATCTCCAATGTATGCACTAAATATTGGGGTAAGTTTTACAGGTGTTTCAGTTAAGAGGACCAGTCAAAACAAAAATTTATTTATAAAGTCTAAAAACTATCTTTTTCAGTTAGATAGTCTAAAGATACAAAGAAAAGAAAAATACAATTTGTAAATTACTAAAATATCCTTGTATGTAAAAAGACATAATGCCTAATTCCCCTTTCAATTTCCATTTAGCCCTAATTCAATTTTGGCTTCCTTTCTTCCATGGTCGGGTCGACATCTATATGCAATTATTCTCCTTCTCTTATCATCATCTTCTCTCCTTCATGAAACCCTGAAATCTACCATTGTCATTCACTTGAACACTAATTTGGTTGAAGAGAGTAATCAAATCTTATAATATTTTTGTTGGGTATATGGAGAAAAATATAAGGTAATGTTAAATTTCAATATTTGGGCTACTTTCTTTTTCAATTTTTCTGAATCATTTCTTCATGTTTTTGTGATTTGTGTTTATGATGTTCATTTGTCAATAATGGTTTTTGAATTAATTTTATCATTGAATTAGAACTTTGATATGGGTTGCTCTCCAATCTTTTTTATTACCCATTATTTTTGAAGTGAATATGTTGGTAAATACATGTTTGGCTATTATATTTATTGTTCTAATGTGAAACATACATTTCATTTTTTCGTGTTCAGTTAAAACGACTTACATATCATTTTTTGCAATCCATAACAACACACGTCTCGTTATCAATAATGTACAAAGTTTGATATTTGATGAAATTTTAAAATTTTTATGTTGAATTATAGTTAAGGATACTGTGGATATGTTATGAATTCAGTTTGTTATCTAGTTGAATATGAGCAATCAATTGAAGATGATTGGAAATGAAAATATGCAGGAAATGGCAAAGGAAAAACAACGCTTATTCTTATTGTGAAAATAATTTCTTGTGTGAACTATGATAAAGTCAGAGTGATGTTGAAGATCAACACAATGCTATACAAAATCGAGATATCAACTCTTGTCTCTATAATATCTAAGGCTCGAATAGTAAGAAGCTGGTGATGTTCACTCCACTTGTAAGGGCCAAACAGTTGGTAGTGAAACTTAAAGTTGTAATATTATCATGATTTGTAGCTTCATTATTTTGTACTTATTGGAAGTACAAAATGATTTATTAGAATTTATAGTTATTGTGTTAATATCGCTTTTGTACTATTGGAACAAAATAAAAGTCATTTTGCATTGCCGTGTTTTTTTCACATTATAGACAAACGACTTTTATATCGTTATAATTGACTCATATGTAGTTCCAGTATGAAAAATGCATAAATTTACATAACGTTATTGAAATCGTTCCTAGGACACAAAACGATATTGATGTCATTCTAATACGAAAATTGCACCGATTCACATAACGACAATGAAATCGTTCTTGAGACACAAAATGAAATTGATGTTGTTCCTGAATGAAAAACACACTGCTTTACTGATTTTCATAACGAAATTGAAATCATTTTAGACCAATAAAATGACATGGAAGTCGTTATATAAAGAACTTGCACATCGCACGTGACATAGGGAGTCGTTGCAAGCGCGTCCAGTGGATCATTTGCTCATTTGGATGGTAAACAACGCAGAGTCGTATAAACTCACGAAATAACATAATGACATCCGTATCTTTTCAGTATAAATTTGACGAGATTGAAATCGTTCATGTTCAAATCATAACTAAAACGATATAGATATCGTTTTTTTAATATGTAACAATATTGATATCATTATGTATTAAACTCACGAAATAATATAACGACATTCATATTGTTTCGGTACAATTTTAACGACACTAAAATCGTTTCAGATCAAATCATAACAATTTTTAACCAGAACGATATAATTATCGTTTTATATGAAAAAACGATATTTATGTTGTCGTACTTATGATTTGAACTGCAACAATTTCAAACTCGTCAAATTTGTATTAAACGATATAGATGTCGTTATACAATTTTGTGGGTTTTATATATAACGATATCATTATCGTTTTAATAAATTTTGACGACATTGATATCGCTTTAGTTTAAATCATAACTAAAACGACATATATTTTAATTTATATAAAACGATGACTATATCGTTTATGCTAAAAATGACGAATCGACCATCTACGACCACTCGATATGCACCCGACATACATTGGACAATCGAGATAGGTCATTAAGTAAATCCGATCTCACTCAAAAGAAACTATGGAAACATTTGTGTTCTCATAATTGTATACCATCTTTGAACTATTCTGATAGAAATAAAGTATCTTCGTTCGTCCTTTCTATGTCATTCGAGTTGTATCAATGAACTTGATGACCTCTTTCGATCGTCCTACGTATATTGAAGGCATGTCGAGTGGCTATGGACGGTCGAATCGTTATTTTTAGCCAGAATGATATAATTATCGTTGTATATGAAAGGAAATGATATCTATGTCATTGTAGATATAATTTGAACTGAAACTTTCAAACTCGTCAAATTTGTACTAAAACGATACAAATGTCGTTATGTTATTTCATAAGTTTGATACATAATGATATCATTATCGTTTTAGTATAATTTTGACGATATTGATATCGTTTCAGTTTAAATTATAACTAAAACAAAATATATGTCGTTTTAGTTTATATAAAACGAGAGCTATATCGTTTCTACTAAAAACGATGATTCGACCGTCCACGACCACTCGACATACCTCTGACATACATAGAGCGATCGAATGAGGTCATCAAGTAGGTTGATACCGCTCGAACGGCTTTAAAAGAATGAATGGAGATAGTTTCTTTTTTGTCAGAATAGTTTGAATGTGCTTGACAATTATGGGAACACAAATGTTCCAGTATTTTCTTTTGAGTGAGATTGAATCCACTTGATAACCTTTTTTGATCTCCTAAGTATGTCGGAGGCGACGGGCAGTCGTGAACAGTTGAATAGTTATTTTTAGTCAAAACGATATAATTGTCGTTTTATATGAAAAGAAACGATTTCAATGTCGTTGTAGTTATGATTTAAACTAGAACGATCTCAATCTAGTCAAATTTGTACTGAAACGACATGGATGTCGTTATATTATTTCGTGGGTTTGATGCATAATGATATAAATGTTGTTACTTACTAAAAGAAACGATTTCAATATCGTTTTTGTTATGATATGAATTAGAACGATCTCAATTTCAAAAATATTGAAACGTGGATATCGTTATGTTATTCCATAGATTTGATACATAACAATATCAATATCTTTATGTAATAAATGAAACGATATCAATGTCGTTGTAGTTATGATTTGAATTAAAATGATATGAATCTTGTAAATATTGTATTGAAACAGCATGAATGTGGTTATTTTATTTCTTGGGTTTGATATATATAGACATTGATATTGTTACGTATTAAAAGAAACGATTTCAATGTCGTTGTAGTTATGATTTGAACTAGAACAATATCAATATCGTAAGTATTGTATTGAAACGACATGAATGTCTTTATGTTATTTCGTAGGTTTGATGCATAACGATATCAATGTCGTTACATATTAAAATAAACGACCTCAATGTCATTTCAATAATGATTTGGCGCGCATGCGTGGTCCATGCTGGTGTGTGCGCACCTCTTAGTGGTCCATGCTGGTCGTAGACCGTCGAATCATTGTTTTTATCCAGAATGATAAAATTGTCGTTTTTTATAAAAAGAATCCATATCTATATCGTTGTAGCTATGATTTGAACTGAAACGATTTCAATGTCGTCAAATTTGTACCAAAATGACATATATGTCGTTATGTTATTTCGTGGCTTTGATATGAAAAGAAAACGATACCTATGTCATTTTAGATATGATTTATGCTGAAAAGATTTCGCTCTTGTCAAATTTGTGCTGAAATGAAATAGATATTGTTATGTTGTTTTGTGGTTTTGATACTTATGATTTGTCATTGTTTTTTAAAAATTGTACGAGAAAAAATCTCCGTTAAACGAAGATGAAAGTTTGGGGACCGAAATGTCAACCCCAAGAAAATTTAGTTGGCGCGCGCGATCCATGCCGACGTACGAGTGTCTCTAAGTTGTTTACCACCCGAGAGCAAATTGTCCCTTTGGACGCGCACGCATGGTTCCCTATGTCGCGCCCTCGCTGTGTAAGTTTTTTAGCATAACGACTTCTATGTCGTTTTATTGGTCTTTAACGACTTCAATGTCGTTATGAAAAATAGTAAAGTTGTGTGTTTTTTGTACTGGAATGACATTTATATCTTTTTATATCTCGAGAACAATTTCAATGTCGTTATGTGAATCAGTGCAATTTTCATACTAGAACAACATCAATATCGTTTTATGTCATACTGCTTCTACATATCACTGCAAAATAATTAATAATTAGCAAAGTTGTAATCGACCTCAATTTGAATCAAATATGCATTTCTAATTACAAATGATAAACACATTATTTATAAATTGTAGCCCACATGGATAACTTTTTTTTTTTTTCATTTTAATACTGGCTCCTCAAAAAAATTGGAGCATAGTTGTGGAGCATTACCCCATAAGACATAAAGCTATCGTATAACTATATATATATATATATATATATATCAATTTGTACAATCACGAGCATCTAACTATATAAATCAAATTGTACAGGAATGATGTATTAAGGTTGCCGTGATAGATAAAAAAGAAACATTCATGAAATATTTGGAATAAAATCATAGGCAAAAGAACAGTAACAATGTTAAATTATGAATACAATTAGTATGTTTATCCAATAGAATACAGTGATAGAGAGAATAATGACTTTCCACTTTGACAAACAAGGTACCACAATTTAAACATCTTTATAAAAGAAATAGAACTAGGTAAGGAAAGATAGAATTGCTATTATCACAAGAAAGAACAGTAACAATGTTAAATTATGAATGCAATTAGTTTGTTTATCCAATAGAAACACAATGATAGAGAGAAGAATGACCTTCCACCTTGTTTAACAATGTGCCACAATTTAAACACTTTTATAAAAAAAATCAAACTCGGTAATAGCCATCCACCTGCCATCATTCACCACATAATAGAATTTCGAAAAATATATATCATAGCACATTCGTAATCTAATTGTTCCTATTATCAAGAAAATTCCTAATTCTGATCATTCTACAACCAANTATCAAGAAAATTCCTAATTCTGATCATTCTACAACCAAATAAATGCATGATTGAACCATTTAGAAAGAAAAAATCTAATACTAACTAAGGGATGTATGAACCTAGACCTATCATCACTCCTCTGCAACCAGACATGCTCATGCGATCGATTTGAATTGTTTACAATGATCTTATACTATTCTTGTGGCTTCCTAATAAATGAAATATGAAATAGAACTTTTGCTTTTACTTTTTCCGCAACTTTCACTTCTTGAACCCTTCTAGGCCTACTTCCTCTACATTCCTCTTTGCCATCAACCCTCATCATTCTCACACCACTCTCATCTTCCTTCTACCGCAACCTCCTAAATTCATCTGGCTCGCATCAAACTTCTCAAAAATATCATCATTCACATTCATGAGCCAATCGTACTCCACATCATCATCTAACTCAATGTTTA
>CAIGRN010097269.1:0-16314 GCA_903798345.1 Fraxinus anomala
AAATTTCGTGAAATTTTCTATTTAAAATAAACGAGGTAGGGCGGGATGGGGCACCCGTTACCCTTCCCCGCCCCGTCCCGACCCCGACCCAAATACCCGATTAAGCGGGTTATCGATGCCCCCTTCAGGTCGGGGTCCCACGAGTATTGTGTTTGTTGAATTTTTTTGTCATCCCTATCATTTTCAAACTTCTCCTTCCTGTCAAACTATCAAATCCCACTTGAAGAGGTTTCAAAATATATTTATCAATTGTCCCAAACTCCAGATCTAGCAGTTAAGTAAATCCAAGTAAAACGAGCAAAAACCAAAATCCCCAACTTCTACACTCTTGGTAATTCCACGGTTACTCTCTGTAATTCCCGAAAAACAGGAAATTGGGACAATGATTGGTCCAAATCAATGGTATTTTTCATCAAATTCACCAAAATGTTATCAAAAAATGCATTGCATTTGAATGAATTTTTCCTCCAACTGGACCAAAAGACTCATTGTGAGAGTCTCTTGGTTGGGAGAAAAAATGGGTATAGAATCTTAATGAAAAGTGGTTACAATAGGGGAAAGAAGAGAAG
This sequence comes from Fraxinus anomala, assembly GCA_903798345.1. Taxonomy (NCBI): domain Eukaryota; kingdom Viridiplantae; phylum Streptophyta; class Magnoliopsida; order Lamiales; family Oleaceae; genus Fraxinus; species Fraxinus anomala. Next base: position 570 of record CAIGRN010097269.1, read on the forward strand.
CCATGAAGTGAAATTGAGAATCCTGAAACAGACAACTTATGGCACAAGTTTGTGTTTCCTAAGTACTCGTTTTGAGTCCTCAATTTCCCTGTAGTCCGAATCCGAACCCCCAATAAATGGTGTCAGAGTCTCCTTCTCTGGTTTCAGACTCCCAAATCTTAGAATGACGGCTCAGGATTATTCTTGTTCCTCCGAAGCAGACCCGGACTCTTTGAGGATGAACTTTCTTGTCGTGCATTACCGTTCTTGATTTTGTTTCTCTGAAAAAAAAATGTTTCGTACATTAAGGGCTTGTTTGGGAGAGATTTTAATTGGATTAAAATTAAAAATATAATCGTTATTGGATCTCACTGATCTAATAAAAATCAACAATAAAAATTAATTTTTCAATTTTAATTCAATTAAAATCCCCACAAACAAGCTCTATGGAATTTACCAAACAGGGGATTAAATATGAATATCGAAGAAATCGTAAAGTTCACTTTTTTGAAAGAGGGGCATGAATAAGAGAGTGTGACGCAACCAAAACGTCCAGGTTCTCTGCACATAAAGTTTAGTAGACCCCACCTCCAACCCCAGCAGCATCTTCAAAACGCCATTTTTCTCTGCTTCACACCTTTTTGTAGCCTGTAACTCTGTAGCAGTAGCGTCAATTTCCCGACTTTCTATATATTTATATACTCTCCATCTCTCTCTCAAAGTCTTATAACAGCATAGATTATTGACAAAAATGGGGTTCTGAGAGGATGCGTTTTTCAACTTCTGCGATGAGTCAAAAAATCTGAAAAGTAACTGCTGTTTTCAGGGCTTCTTCTTCTTGGAATTGTCTGTTATCATTTTCATTCATTCATTGATGTTTTGTAGTTGACTAATTTTTGTTTTCTGCATGTGTGTTGATAGCATTTTGATCTTGGAAAATGGTCTAATCTTGTTCTATGATGCTGTTTTGGTCGATGTAATTATTTATATTAAGATTTGAACAGTGAATCGTTCTGTTCGATTATTATGATGCAATTTGTCATCCTGGTGGAAAGTTATTAATCATTGCCAATCTTTTTGGGAGCTGGGTACAGCAAGAAGGTTCAAGATAGCTTTTCTCGAAAGAATTAAGGGGGGAAAAAAAGAACATAGTAAAAATCTGGATGTGTTTCTTTGGTTCATGAATCTCTTATCCCTTCACCGAGAATTTAGCTCTCTCTGCATCTAGATTAGAGCGAGTCTTGAATTTTGTTTTGATCTGTTCTATTATAGTGCTTGTGATTTGAAAGTTAATGTCTTGGAGACAAATATAAGTTATTTTTCTAATATTTATTTTGCCTATTGCGCAGGTATTTGTTTAGATATGGAGGAAGATATAAGACATGGTTAGGCAGTTTTGATGAAAGTATATATGAGAAATTTGGGGATTTTGGTCAACTGGGTAACTGGAATCTTGGGGAATGGAGGTATGCTAGATCTGGAATTATGGTAGATTGGGGTTTGGGGATTTTAATTCAATTTATTGAAGTTTTGTAAATTGAATTTGATACATTGATGGATTAAGAAAAAAGTTGTCTCCATGGCTGCAATGTTAAAGCTGGTAATTTTACAATTGTCGATTGCCTTGATTATTGTCGGGGCTTCTGCAGTTGATAATGAATTTTCCAACTGTAATTGTGATGACGATGGATTCTGGAGTCTCAATCGTATTCTTGAGTGCCAGAAAGTGAGTGATTTTTTAATTGCAATTGCGTATTTTTCAATTCCAATCGAGTTGCTTTACTTTCTTAGCTGCTCGAATGTTCCATTCAAATGGGTGCTTCTCCAATTTGTTGCATTTATAGTCCTCTGTGGGTTGACTCATCTGCTCAATGGCTGGACGTACTACGGTCCTCATTCTTTCCAGTTGATGATGGCGCTTACAGTAGCAAAAATTTTGACTGCCCTTGTCTCTTGTGCAACTGCAATAACCCTCCTGACTCTGATCCCTCTTCTTCTCAAAATAAAAGTTAGGGAACTCTTCTTGAGGCAAAATGTGTTGGAACTTGATCAAGAGGTTGGCATGATGATGAAACAGAAAGAGGCGAGCATGCATGTACGGATGCTTACTCAAGAAATTAGGAAGTCCCTTGATAAGGACACAATATTATACACAACTCTTGTTGAGCTTTCAAAAACCTTGGATTTGCAAAACTGTGCAGTGTGGATGCTGAATGAGAACGGAATGGAGATGGACCTGACCTATCAGTTGAGTGCAATTTCGAGGGAGCATCATAGGATGCCAATGTGTTCAATTTCCATAAATGATCCAGATGTGTTAGAGATTATAAAAAACGAAGGAGTGAGGTTTTTGAGACAAGAATCAGTTTTGGGAGCTGCAAGCTGTGATGGGAGTACTGAGACGGGTGCTGTTGCAGCGATTAGGATGCCGATGCTTCGTGCTTCGAATTTCAAAGGTGGGACACCAGAGTTTGTTGATACTCGTTATGCCATATTAGTTTTGGTTCTTCCAAGTGCAAGTGAAAGATTTTGGAGCATCAACGAGATGCAGATAGTAGAAGTGGTTGCTGATCAGGTGGCTGTTGCTCTGTCCCATGCTGCAGTTCTTGAGGAGTCTCAGTCAATGAGGGAGAAACTGGAAGAGCAAAATCGGGTTTTACAGCAAGCTAAAATGAATGCAATGATGGCAAACCAGGCTAGGGATGCTTTTCAAAGAGTGATGAGCAATGGGATGAGGCGCCCACTTCATTCAATATTAGGATTAATGGCCATATTTCAAGACGAGAATAAGAGCTCCGAACAGAGGATAATTGTTGACACAGTGCTTAAAACCAGTAATGTTCTCTCGACTTTAATAAATGATGCAATGGAGATATCTGCCAAAGAAGATGGAAGATTTCCTTTAGAGATGAGACCCTTTCGGCTGCATTCAATGATCAGAGAAGCTTCGTGTCTTGTTAAGTGCTTGTGTGTTTACAAAGGATTTGCTTTCTCCACAGATCTTCCTAATACTTTGCCTAATGAGGTAATGGGTGATGAGAGGAGGACATTTCAGGTTTTACTGCATATTGTTGGACATTTACTGAATGTCAGTGATGGAAAAGGGTCAGTCATATTCCGGGTTGTTGAGGATGGTGGAATTGAAGGCAGGAATGACAATTTGTGGGCAGCAAAAAGACCAAGCACTACTGATGAGTCCGTGAGCATGAAATTTGAAATTGAAGTTAATGGTGAAAGTTTACAGTTGGAAAGCTCGACATCTACAAATTATTTAGCTGACAGGAGCAAAAACAACAAAGAAATTAAACAGGGACTCAGCTTCAGCATGTGCAAAAAGCTTGTGCAGGTGAGGATTTTGAATACCCTTTCATCAATTTCTTTTACTTGGGTTTTAATCAGTTCATTTTTTGTTAACAAAAGTTCCACAGTTATTGTTAACTGTAAGATTAGTGCTACTGGGTGAGCATGGATTTCATCAGAACTCCAGATAGTTCAAATATTTAATGCACAGAATTCTACGTGCCTTCCAACTTAGTTTGTCTTCTACTTGCCTGGAAGCTAATTTAGTTGAGTTTTTTTACAGCATGACATTGTTGGCCATTGACGCTTTTTGCCATATTTTTGTTGTCTCTATGATAAGTTTTATGCATGTATGCAATTTGAAACCCATTAAAGCTTCATTTACACATAGGGAAATATTAGTTCTTGTCAAAATACCTATTAATGTATGATCTAGTGTTGAAAATAAAAATCTATTTTCAATTTTCCTTGTGTTGATGGGAAAAACCCACCAGTCTTTCTCTTGATGCCAAATATTTTCCCCATAAGCTTGTTGAGGGGTTAATGAAGGTGATCTGTGAAAATTAGAGTGTGCCATGGGTTAAATTGTTCCTAAAATTGAGTGAAGGTTATCGGTGAAAGGTGCTTGAACACACTTGCGAGGAGGTTTTCGTATGGAAGGGTAAAAAGGAATGTGGACTATATGGTTATCTAATTATATTGGTATCATATTTTGTCTTTGAGCAAAAAGGGTAATGGCCAGTTCCTTTTTTGAGTATTTCTAGGATAGTTCTAGTGCACCATAAGAATCAACCTTCATCTTGTTACCCTTCCTGATTAATTAATTTAGATTTTCCAAGATTCATCAAGCACCTTAGATAGGACTACATAAATTTTGTGTACTTCTTAAAAATATCTTTTAAAATTAAGACAATCCATGAACTATATTATATACTCTACCAAGTTCAACTTCATTCCCCAACAGCCCAAAAAATGAATAACTTTGATTTAATTCAACTGAAAGAATCTCTAAGCTTGTGAAACAGAATATGCTTTAAGAAGCATGACGATATAAGGTATATCTTGTTTTCATGAAAGCTAGATTTTTCCTACTTTGCAAGACCAATCTTGTTATCTAATTTTAATAAGCTGGCTTTGGTCTTGCAAAGTAGCTTCATCGCTAAATGCGCTTATATGTTATCTTTTACATTCTTTTTCCCTTCCTCAAGTAAAAATGAGCACATTGAGAAAATTAGTTATCTAAACCCTTGACGAACATAAGATAGGTTGCTTTTTCGAAATCTTGCGGAATGTGTATGTGTTATTTTTGAACGTCTTATTTACTTCCTTTTGTGTAAACATGAGCTCCTTTAGCATGTTTCTTAACTAGATCTTTGACAAACACATGATCTAAATACATATTTAGCTTCGTATTTTACGGGTAGGCGTGAGGAATGGTTGCTTTTTTCAAGCTGCTGAATTGCTTTTATTTCCTTTGCTAGTTTTCATAATGTCCAGTTGTGGGGATGCAGAGTAGTTTGCTATCAAATTCTTGAACTTTGAACTTTGTTTGCACAAGAAGGATTCTATCATCCATACACCTTGCTTGAATGCCAAACTAACGTTGCATGAGCCCAGTGTTACCATTTAAAACACATAATCTTTGGTTATTCTTGGTTTACCAGGTTGATGTTATATTGTTTTTTGCAATAACGTGGAAGAGTCCTTATATCCTGAATTTAAAGGGAAGTTCTAATGTTTATTATGTTTGAATTTTAGTGCTTCAACATCCTTGGGTTAATTAGGCTCATGCAACTTTATCTTGGGATGCTGGAATCTTTTGTAGGAGAGTTCTCAAGAATAGGATTGACAAAATGGTGGGTGTTGGGGTTGGGCACCTATATGCCATCACTTGAATCGCTAGACGATTGTCAGGTGTGGCGAACCCGATTCTTCCAAATTTCTGCTTACCTCCTGTTATTTTTTTTATTTTTTTATTTTTTTCTTTTTCCTTTTTGAAGTCTAATAGGCTAAAAGGAAAACAGAATTGAAGGCAGCTAAGGTGGATATTAGTTTGATACTGGATTTGAGATTCTTAAAAGATTAGAAAAAATTAAGAAACGCGTATACACATTTATGTTAAAGGAGATTAACAAGGGAATTATGATGAAGTATAATTTGTTGAGGTGGTACATGTGCTAGTAGAGAAGACATGTAGTAACTTTTGTGATGAAGATCCTTAAAGATGTTATATTGAAGACTTACCAAGTTTAGATACTTTTAAGGGAAAAAAATTATAATTTATTTTGAAGGATTTTCTCAGATCTGATATATTCTCTTATTTAGAAGTGATCGTATTTGCATTAGGAATCTAAAGTGTCGTAACATTAAACGAAAGGATGGCTTATACATGCTAGCCAACCCCAAATGCATATGGGTTGAGCTTCCCATCCCACAATTGAGAAATTCGAAGACAAGAAAAGAGCACTTGTCCTGGCCTAGAATCCAAAAGAGGTCTTGCCTTGTTCAAGAATCCAACCATGCATTACGAAAGCAAGCGGTATTGATATAAGATCACATTCCCAACGAGATCTTTCACATGGTCTAACTCCACTTCATTCCATGACATTAAGGGCCCGTTTGACAAGACTTTTGTCTTTTCTTTTACTTCTTGCAGAAGAGCATCCAGAGGAAGTTACCTTTGGCTGACATCCTCTAGAGCTCTTCTAGTCACACAAAACACTTTCGAGAAATTATCCTCTAAAAGAGCTTTTTATTTTTAGAAGTAGCTTCTTGCTTACCCTAAGTTTTCTTCTCTTCTTTGCCCTGCAAAGGGAGAGGTTATTAGAACTGGTAGTCTGGTATAGCAAATGTATGGTGAGGAATCGTGTTTGGATTGTTCTACTTGATAAACACACTGCATCCCAAATAACAATTATGTCGGTGTTTAAGTAAGGCCCTAATTAATCCCAGCACTTCGCGAGCCATGTTTCCTGGGGTAATTGACTGAAGTATACAAGCGTTGACATCCTTCTTGTACAGTCTTAACTGTACTAGTCTTTTGCTGTAGGGGCAGGTAATCTTTGATTTCTAGTTTATCATTGTATTGCACAAACGTACTTTACTTCTCTGTATTGTTCAGAAGTATCTATAAATATGATGCCTTTTGATTTCCTTTTCCTTTTCCTTTTTCTTTTATTTACTTATTGACGCTTCTTTGTTCCTTTCTTATGAACTTACCATGCAAGTTGAATCTAATTTAGCTAAACTTGCTGCTACTATTATTTAATCTGATCGTGTTGTGGGGCAAAAAATTCTGCAGATGATGCAAGGTAATATCTGGATGTCCTCAAATTCAGAGGGACGAGTGCACAGTATGAGTTTTACTCTCAGATTCCAGAAACAATCTTCTTTTAGACGACATATGTTTGAAGTTGGGAATTCCGAGCAACAGATCTCCAACTCAAAGCTCAGGGGCCTTAGAGTAATTTTAGCTGATGATGATGATATAAACAGAATGGTTACTAAAAAGCTGCTGGAGAAACTAGGCTGCCAAGTAACTACCGTTTCATCTGGCTTTGAGTGTTTGAGTGCTCTGGGGCCGTCAGCGACTTCTTTCCAGGTTGTCATTTTGGATCTTCAGATGCCAGAAATGGACGGGTTTGAAGTTGCTTTGAGGATCCGCAAGTTTCGCAGCCGTAATTGGCCTTTAATCATAGCCCTGACAGCAAGTGCAGAGGATCGTATATTGGAAAAATGCTTACAAGCCGGCATGAATGGTCTTATTCGAAAACCTGTTCTTCTCCAAGGAATGGCTGACGAGATGCGGAGGGTCCTTCAAAGATCAGGTGAAGGTCTGTGAAAGAATGCTAAATCAAAATCACCATGTTTATAGATGAGAGCCCTTTTCCAATTAAAGTTATAGAGAATTCGATTGCGCTATAACTGTGGAAATCGAACTATATTATTGATTTTTCTAACCAACTAGTTGATAAATCTTTCTTTAATATTCAGGTAAATTAGCTCTGCATCAAAAATATGCCATTTGTGCCGTCAAAGTGTTTTTTTCTTTCTTTCTTTTTCAACAGTAAAACGGATATTAAAAGTCGAAAAACCAAATAGATTCAAATGCCATATAGAAATGTTGTTCCTGCATAAGATTTTTCTCATCGTACGAGCAACATAATGCCTTGTTTGATCCTCATTATTTTTAAAATACATTTTTCTATATATTCTTTTCAACTGCACATTTTTCAATAAAATAATATTACACGTAAATTCAAAAATTTTCATTATTTTTTAGCAACACATTTTCCATTAATGTACTTTCTAAAATTCATTTTTACAATAAAATGAGACAAACAATAATCGAAGTTAGATATAACATTTACTTATTTATTTGTGTAGATTTGATATTATCAAATAAATATATTCAAGTAGAGGATTAACTTTGGTGTTGCTATGCTGGTGGATGCTTGGGTTGATGCTTGCATTGTAGGTCAAAAAGAATATATGAGAGCGAAAAGTTCCAATGACAATGTGGGGATAGGAGAGGTGGTAAAGGAAGAGAACGTTGGTGAAGTAATGACATTTAAGTAGATTCATCTTGGAGAATAATGCTAAGTATACATTTTTTTATGTACATTGTTTTTGACATCACTCGTGTGTTTCAAAAAAACTGTTGATGGGTAAAGTGTTTTTTTTTTTTTTTTTTGAAAACTGTTCAACGGTGTGCTACCACGTGGCACGATATAAATAATAATGTAAAAGATAGCGTGCATGTAGCATGATTGCGTTCAAGATCATGCCTTGCAATCGCACATATTGTTTTGCTCTACCAGCTTGACAAGAGTATAGGAGGTTGGTTTATGTTCAATTTATTAAGGAATTGTGTGACAGTTTTAGATAAAAGTGTTAGCACAGTTGATAAAAGTTGATAAAATATGTTGTTAAAAAGTATATAAAAATTGTGAACCTTTTGACATGTGTAGTTAAAATTATAGTTTAACGGTTAAAAAATTGATGAAACAATGTGTGATTATAAATAACTTTGCATTCTTACCTTGTACAAAACACAGGAGGAGATTGGTGTGTATATCGTTCATGAATTATACATTTTTGTTTGAATAATGTTACTTGTATATAACGGAGTTATATAATGATTTACATATAGATGATGAGCGGAGAAGATTTTTTTTTTTGAAATTATGAGCCAATCATATTTCACCATATTATGTATATAAACAATTATGTGCATATAACACAATCGCGTTTGTTTTACTTACTTCTACACATGCAAAAAATATGACAAGTACACGTGGCTTTGGCACGAATTCATAAATCAAAATGCATGACTCGGGAAATAATAAAAAGAGCTTTTCGTTCTTGAAGAGAAAATTTTATCCCTCGTTTAGTAGAGATTTTTGAAGAATTTCTTGGAAAGTGATTTTTTGAGAGAGAGTGATTAGAAAGTAGGAAAATTTTTATGTATCCACAATTTAGGAGTGGGCAAAAGTTATCAGAACCATTAGATCGAATCAAAATCAGGTTATGACTGATCGACTTGATTTTACCCAAATTCTTATTGCTTCTAGGTATTAATCGATAATTGGTCGATTTCGATCCAATTCTTGGTTCTAATAACAAGAACCAAAAAAATTAATTTAACCCAAAATTTTTAGTTTTTTTTTTTTGACGTTGGCCAGTGCCCCAATCATAGTACTTTTTTCTTATGATAAATTTCACATAGTATTACGCCAAATTCGTATTCAATTTAATATGATGTTATTTATAAACTCAGACAAAATTATTCATTCAATTTCACAGTCCATAAATAAAGCTTTAGATTAATAAGAATTTGAGAGCATTTCAAAGTTAATATTTATGGTCCCTCAAAATATAAAGAAGATAGAAGTGATATTAAAACATGTTTTGAAAGAACTCATTCAAATCAATAGTTAAACATTTAATGTAAATTTTTGTGTTTAGTTGAACTTGGAAAGTGCAAATCATTTGCATCAAGTTGAATCATTTTAATGAATAAATTATGTAGAATTTAAATGTTAAACAATTATAGCTTAAAGTTTGTACAAGAGTAATGCTATCTATTTTATACGTGACATACATTTGACAATTAGGAATTTGATGCATTAATGTGATAATTTTTTATTGTCTCATGTATCAAATCATTAAACGTCACATATAACCAATTAGACACTTCATTTACATTGAGTTAGTGAATTTGAAAACTCAACACGAATTTAATTGAAGGAAAAATATACTCAAACATGGTATTTGACAGGGTTTGGAAATAGGACCTATTTCCAAACCCTGTCAAATACACTGTCACTCTAGCATCTCTTTTAATTGAATGTGACTAAACAGTTTGATTCTAGTTCGTTTCCATATTTAAAGATAGAAGAAGTGGTTTAATTTTCAAATATTCATTTGTACTCGGTTAGACACAATTCTCTATAGAATTGGACTAATTGGACCGGCTTATTCTTAATTCATTTGTAAAATTATTTTACTAAAGAATGAGTAATTAATTTTCCCTCGGAGTGCTTTTTGTGTAAATTTCCCTAAAATCGTACTATTTTGTGTAAATTTGGATTTTCCGTAAAAATATGTTCAACGTAAGCCCAAAAATTCTCTGAATCTTCTCCCCTCTTCCCTCGAAAAAAAAAAAGAAAAGAAAAGCTTCAACTGTAGCTGTTGGTTAATGATTCCGATGCCTTGCCCAGCAAAGGAAGAGCCATAGAGATACCTCTAAATTGGATAAATCTATTTGTACATAATACCCCCTAAATTATGAGCAAACGAAATTGGGTAGCAGAAAATTACTATTCTAAGGATTTCGAGTGGGGTGAATTGAGACAAGAAGTCGAAAACGATCCCTCTCTTCAATACCACTTGCTCCCTTACACAAAAGTTGATTCTGGAAATCAAGACGACGTACAAGACTCTGAAGCATGGAACAAGTTTCATGCTCGTCACTCCACTGGCAAGTTCTTTAAGGTAAAGGGAATAAGGAAAACAAGGCTTTTTTTTTTTTTTTGATAAATAAAAATTAGTGAAGGCACTTTTCTTGTGAATGCATATCGTGTTCAATTGATTTTTCTTTTCTTTTGAGCTTGAGTGTAGATATTTATATTAGTTTCATGTGTGTACTGGTCTTCATGTTTTTGGTGGATAGTTTTGTAGAAGGCAATGTGAGCAATAAGGGTTTGATATCTGTTTCTTTTGTGGGATTATTTTACACATTGCACATTAGTATCTAAGTTATATGTGTATAGAGGAAAATGTTGGTGGGAATTCTTCTGCAACAATGAAAACACAAACTTCCACGGTACTATATTGCTTCCCTTAAGAAAATATTTGTCCCTCATCAATAATGAATACACAAGGGACACCAAATATACCTCCAAAAGAAAATGGAACCTCTTTGAATGTTATCGGAGTCAGTGCGCTTAATGAACACAACCGGAACACCAAGAACTTGATAAACTTATTCAAGAGGCTTCATATTCCGTTATAGCATAATATAAAGTTCGGATTTATACAAAATGAAGTTGAAAAGAATGCAAGAAAGTGTAGAAGGTATAGAGAATAATCTACAATTCTAGCAATTTTTCACTTATTTGATCAAAGAAAACTTGAATCTATATATAGATTCGTGTCACACCCTTTCAATAAGTTGCGAGAACTGGAATGCGTCTTTTAGGATTGGAATCAAAGAAAATTGAAAGAATTTGAATATTAACACCTAAGGATCAGTTAGTGATTAAAAGTCACCATTGGTGTTGCTTAACAGCGCACCGGCCAGCACCATACCTGTGCTGCAAGACAGCACTTTGCCAAGAAGGCAGTGCCGGTGCGCTGCCATGCAGTATGCTAGCACGAGTGCACTAGCCTGCACTAGCTTGATATTCAAGCTTGCCAAAATTTAGATTAGATCCTTCATCCCGTCTTGATCCGATGCTTCTTGACTTGTATTCCCATCTTTGATTCAATGTCCAATGTCTAAATGACATTCTTTTGAAAATCTCTCCAACAGAAAACCCACTTTTTGATGCAGAATCTGGGTCAGATAATGGTGGAAACTGCTGACTAATGGTCCGTACATACATATATACATATGTTTTTATTGAAACAATAGGGATGCAAGTATATGTATGTATGTATGTATGTAGTTAGTGAAAATGTGGTGTTGGTTCCACTTTCTATGATAAAAGTTTTAAGTAAAATAATTTCACAGAAAATTTAGGAATGCAGCTAGACTTAACCTTCAAGAGTTTCACTGCAATAAGCGCGAGTCATCAAGGAGTACTTGAATTTAATATTAAAGTACGTTCTGAGAAAAAGGTTATACTATCAAATGTACAAACGAATATTTGATATGTTAACCAAATGTGTTTCTTGTGTTTCTAGTCTTCCAGCATGCAGGCTGACATGTAAAAATATAAGCCAAAAACTTATCTAAAACTTTTGTAGAATTTATGAGAAACTTTTTCAGAAGCTATCTGAAATGAAGCTTTAATAAGGCTATACCATCAAGGAGGCTTTTTTTTACAACTATTTAAGAATACTTACATAAATTGCCTAGCTACTGGGTTTCTTTGCTCTTCTTTAGTTATACTCTTGAGCTTTGACCGTTTCTTTCATTCTTGCCTCAGAAACTGTTCCATAACCGTGTAATTACTCTAGCTTGACCCATAGTAAGAGTTTGATTTTTTTATTTTTTTTTTGGCTTTTGTTTTACTTGATTATTGTTTGTTCTGAATTGGTTAGCATGTGCATCTGATGTTTGTTTTTGAGTTTCTTGATAGCAATTCTTCTTTTTACTTTATTTTGATGCATATTTTAGTTCTTTTTCTTTCCTTGTTTCAGTTTTAACTTTTAACATTTATTTTTGCATGCAGGAGAGACGGTACTTATTGAAGGAATTTCCTGCACTAGCTTCTTGTAAGGATTATTCCAAGGTTTTGGAGGTGGGCTGTGGTAACGGCAGTACAGCTCTACCAATACTACGGTAAGCTTGAGCTTGTTTCTTTTAGTTTCGTATGCAAGTTTTAAGTTTTAATTTTACACATTGTAGAGTACTTTGTGACCAGATTATTCCTTCACTTAAAGAGCCACTGGGAAAATTAATTTGTCATACTGTTATATCCCATGTTAAGATACATTATAAACTGTGCAACGGTTCTTTCGATTCTGGTTTAGTCTTCGGAATAAGAAAATTTTCTTTGACATATTTTCTCTAAAGTATCTAATTATAAATATTTGGGAGTTCAATTGCTGTTCTGACCCAATTGGTGCTGTTAAAAATTGGGACAATCTACTTGACCTTGCCCGTATGAAACAGGAAGGAAAATAAAATAACAATTTAGCTAAAGAACTGGGATGGAAGTGAGGATTGAATCTTGACTTTTTCGTAAATAGTTTCATAATCGAGAGTCAAACATATTTGATAAATGTTTTTCTACCTTTCTAATTACTTTGTTTTATTAAAGTCATGATCCCTATCAACATATCAACAAATATGAGATATGGTCTCGAAATGATTATAAACTATTGCATCAAAGTATTCAATAGCTTCCGTGTGAAATTGCTTTCCACTGGAGTAATGCTTGGCAAAGCGCGTTGGCCGGCTGAAAGGCAGACCTCGTAGAAGTAAGCCTGATTCAGCTACGTGAAGATTTCTCTAATACCCTCCAATCAGACCACAGAAAGATATGGTAAAAAAAGCTACTTGACAAACAGCAGAAAAGCCTATATATTGTTATTAGTCAAAGTCTTTTCTAATCACCCTAACGAAGGAGGTGGATTTCTACTAATTGCGCCCATCATATGAAGTGGCTATGGATATTTCCATTGTCTTCTCCCAACCTTATGGTAGACAATCTTCCCTTATGAATGCAAGAATCTTTTTCTTTGAATAAGATAGGATTCTCCGCGTCACTAATTATATAATAGTTGCATTTTCCAACATAAGGAAGAAAAGTTCATTTTACTAGGATTGATAGGAAGCTAAAGAGTGAAGATAGAACTCAAGAACTAAGTACTTCATTCAATAGCTCACTTTAGTCAGTTACTTATTTACTCAACTCAAGAACTCAGATAAGAAGAGTTAAAAAAGACTGTTTCCTCTCCTTGAAGATGTATAAATTCCACGAGCAGCGATTGAAGTCAATAGTCCAAGTTCATCCAGCATGTATGAAAACTGCGAATTTACGACTTGTATGTGTTGGGAAGCACAGATTAGATTCTTTAGTTTTTGGAAGCTTTTTACTCTTGTTGATATGGATTTCTCCTTTACAATGTGATATCTTGTTCAATCAGTAAATACTATGTCTCTCTCTTTTGTTTCTGCGAATTTGAGAAATAAGATACATCCTGATTTTCTCAAAAACTTGCAGTTTTGCTAATCAATATTTTGCATCATCTATTTTCTATTTAGTTGCCTGTTAGTTTCATTGAATTTTTGTTCCTGTGATGCAGTGAAAAAGAGAGCACCATCTTGTATGCCTGTGACTGCAGCACTGAAGCTCTCGAGAGAGCTAACGAGATCATTAATGCTGATAACTCAATCTCTACTAAGCATCGTTTTTATTCATTCCAATGTGACTTTTCAACCCTTGGATTTCCTATGTGGTTGGCCTGCAATACTTGTAGAGGAAGTTTCTTGGAGAAGCAGTTTCTAGGCTTCCCAGGTGTCAAAATTTGTTATTCATCTTGTTCTTTGGCATTTCGTGTTTAAAATCGTTTTTCTTTAATATGCTAGCTAGTGAGTTTCAATTTTTTAACCCTTTTTGAGGCTTATCTAGGTGAAGACAACTGTAAGATAGATATCAATAGTCCTTCCTGCTCCGAGGAAAGCAAGTGCTGCATTGGTGGAGTGGATTTCATTACCTTGGTACTTCACAGTTTGTTACTATCTTATGTTGTGATTTTCTGAAAGGGTTTTGTTGTAATTTAAACATCTGAATATCGTCTTCTATGTTTTATATGGCAGGTTTTCACATTATCAGCCATACCACCTGACAGGATGCCGACAGCCATTACCCAATGCTTCTCTATTTTAAAGCCGGGTGGTCTACTTTTATTCAGGGATTATGGTAACAGCCAAATAAAATAGATTGTATTGAGTCAGAATCTTATAATTGCATAGAGTTTCTAACTTTTCTGTTGTTGTCTAAACCTGATAAATCCTTTCCCTGTAATGAAATCAGGTCTTTACGATATGACCATGCTTAGGTTTGAGCCTGCACAAAGAGTGGGATATCGAGAGTACTTGCGGTCAGATGGAACACGTTCTTATTTCTTCTGCTTGAATAGTGTGAGAAATTTGATGTCTGCTGCGGGCTTCACTGAGGTATTAACAATCTTCGTAAACATAATCCTCTGATAACTGCTTATTTCAGGGAAACCTTGCATTTGTTGATTTCAAAATTCAAGTTCAGTGATACTGTAAAAAGTAATCCTTGTTTATTTGCCACCCACTTAAACGGACTATAAGTTCTTTTATCTGTGCACACACCCACCCGCAAATAAAGTTGAGATCGGCCACATGAATCCTTTTTCCTATTCTGTTCGGCTCTTTTTTAGATCTTCCTGCTGGAAGATCTAAAGCTATTTGCATGGAAAGCTGTTCATAGTTATTGCATGAAGTGCTATTATTATGAAAGTGACTTGTATGTATTGTATGAAATTGCATCTAAGTAAACAAACAAAAAGTTTGGTTCTGAGGATAATCCGTCTGAATACTACACTTGGGTTCTGTTAACTAAATGCATTATTACTTTCTATTACGCTTTTGTTTTCCAATTTCCATTGATTGCTGATATAAGACATCACGAGTTTCTTTGTAGCTTGAGCTTGAATATTGCTGTGTGAAGTCGGTGAATCGCCGGAACGGGAAGATCATGAGAAGAGTGTGGGTACATGGGAAGTTTCAGAAGCCTACAACCTGTCATTGAAAGGAGATTGTACTCATCTATGGTGGCATTAATCAGCTCTGTGGTAGTGTGGAATAGTGTAAGGAACGATGTAAGAGATGATGTACACCAAACATGATTGTTATCTTGAAGATTATGTTGTTTGTACACTCACTCCTTACACTATGGATGGCATTTGTTGTGTTGTCAAAAAAAGATTGGTTGAAAAAATTGTTTTTTTTTTTTTTTTTTAAATTGTCCAATTAAATGATGATATGTGGTAGAGTGTAAAAAATGATGTAAACCAAGCATGATTGTTATCTCGAGAATTATGCTGTTCATGGGCGGAGCCATGAAGGGTCCAATGCAGGCACATGCCTGCACTAAACTTGGGCACATTTCCTTTAAATTTTCGGTGCCCACATACTGGAAAGCAACAATTGATAGAAATGAAGGAATCATCAACATTGAAGAAGAATCTTGAAGGTGCTGGCGTTAGGATTTATTTACTTTATTATCACTATTTTGACTAATTTACCTCCACCGCCCTT
>CAIGRN010097270.1:0-21683 GCA_903798345.1 Fraxinus anomala
AAGTTGAAATAAATTAGAATAAAAATTGGTGGGGAATTGAAAAACTGCCAATCCCACATAGAAAAGTTAGAAGAATATAAACCACTTTATATTACTCAAGTTTGGGACTTGAGTTTGTACCCCCAAAGGATATCAATAGTCTTTGAAGAGGAGAGAACCTACATGCTAGTAGGTTGGGTCAAAGCCCACACGTGCGCTTCGTTGTCTGTCCGACCGGCCGACTCGACACGGCAAGTGGGCATGGACTTGGACTTGGGCCAAGCTGATATATATATTTTTTGGTAAAATAATATTTAATTTATATTATTCTATTTTATTATTAAAATAATAATATTTATTTTTCGATTTTTCTGTGCGTGACACGTGGATTCTTTTAGAATGACGATTGACAGTTAATGGTTGATGGTTGACAGTGTCTATCCAAACGATTTGTGTCTGTTGGAGACACATTTTTTCGGCTGTTTTGTCATTTAGAGACAACCTTTCACTTCTATAAATTGGTCTCATACTCGGTTTTCATTCACTCCAAAAATCAATTTCGATTTTATTCTTTTCCTAAAATTATTCCATTGTCATTGCATTATTCATATTTTGCCATCCAGTCTCGAAAAATAATTTTCGTACCTCCAACTTTTAGAGAGATCAAAATGTGAGTAAGTTGGTCTGATCTTGTAATTTGTAGTGCTACTATTACAAGTCGAGTTCGTTGTATCTTTGGAGACGAGTGCCGGAATACCGTCAACACCAATGTGGGGCATTATCGTCTTAAGGAGAAATAGTCGAACTATTGTCTCGACCATTAACATTTTATAGCAATTACTTTTTCACGCCGTTATTCTACCCAAATCATTTCATGGTGATATTATTACTTGCCTACTTCCAACAAACTCTATTGTCTAACTAATAAATAAATAAACCATCTCCTAGATAAGCAATTTAATTGAGACCTACAAAGGCCTAAGTCAAGTGGTCTCGACTAAGGTCAAATTACACAAATCCATATCGATAATCAACTCCAATTTCAAGCAATTATATCAAACTGAATTGAATCGAACCGAATACTAATTTAGCATTTAAAGTTTTAGCTACCAATGGCATCAAGTGTGGGGTAGAGTAGAGTAGGGTAGGATAGGGTGGGGTGGGAGAAATATATATCAGTATTAAACTGAAGTGGGTTGGAGGCCCACCCATGTTGTTGGTTTAATGTTGAGACATAGATGGGAGTGTAGTGCTGTCCATTTAAATAACCATCTTGGGCTGCGGGCCTTATTACAAAAATGCATTGTATATATGCCTCACGGGCATGGCGCAGTGACAAAATAGAAGGGTTCTCTACGAAGTATTAAATGTTTAAATCCCCACAACAACTAGAAGGCAAATTTATTTTGGAAAATAACATTTAAATGTAGAAAGGGAAAGATCCACGAGGAAGAAAACCGCCGAATGTCCGGCCAAGCGTGTATAAACTGTAACTGCATCTGGATTAACCCGAGTGACGAACCAAGGGGATGAGTCAGACGAAACTTGAACGCTTGAGTCATAAAAAAAAAAAATGCATTGCATATATCATTTCCCTCGGAAAACAAGAATCTTCGACATTAAAAAATAATTCTATCTAACCCAAAGTAATGCTAAAATATAAATTTAAGTGATTACAGCTCATGGGTTCAATTAAGTGAATAACTGAATATATTGTTTAATGTCATTTGATTGTTACTTAAATCGATATTTAACATCGTTGAACAGCATTACTAGACGTTAAAATTACTTTTTCTGATATATCTTACCAAACAATTTGTGTGACATTTTCAGATGAATTAACATATTTGTACAATTCTTTTAAAAAAAAGGTTGTACCCCACATTAAGGGTCCCCCACCGTCTCGCCCCTAGAGTATTGTGGAGAAGGTAAAACGTATGATGTGCCTCAACAAATCAGGGTACAAAAGTTGTTATATTGATGCTCACAAATAATTCAATTTCATATCTTGTAAGAGGTAGAAATTAAATCCTCGACTGCCAGCTCAACTTAAATTCCCTCACTCATATCCTTTGCACCACTAAGCTCATACTGTAGCTGCCACCTCAACTGAGATTATCCTTTGCACCAGTGTTCTTGTTGGCAACTATGGTTGATAATCTTGATGCCATGAACCATTGATTTTAAAAACAATCTTTAAAATGGATAAATCTAATGTTGTTACGAGCACATGATTCTTTTCAGAATCTGTTCCTTTTTGGTGTTTCATACCGAAAAGACGAGCCTGGATTCGTGTACATAGCGAGATCTGCCCAACCATTGCCACCCTGCACATTCAAGAATTCGTCTGCAATATTGTTACTTCCACCCTCCAACCACACTTGTGGGTCCACATTTTGGACCGGATCCTGACGCGTACCCGGTTCAAAACCCGACCCATCAATTTGCAAATTTCTTCCATCAAGAAAATTACCAAATTGTCCTCCACTAGTCCCCAACAGTGAGCTGGTACTCCCAAATTGCTCCAGGTAATTATTTGGCTTCAGAGGAAATTTTTCAGTATTTGTTCCACTGACTGGTGGCGAGACAGAAGACGCGGCGGGGGCAGGGCGTTTGGGGTGGTGGGCAGTGGAAGAATAGGCGACGGCGGAGGAGGAGGAGCTTCGCGTGGTGTTCTTCCGGGAGCCGCCGCCGACAGGGATGTTTCTAAGCACACCGCCTTTGGTCCAGTACCTTCTACAGCTCTTGCAGAAGTGGCGCGCGACTCTCTCCAACATCAATAACATATAGCAGAATTTGGTGTTGGTAGAATCGCACCTGGGACACTTTAATTGTTCTTGCTCTGGGAATTGTGGCTGTGGGTTTATATATGTATACATCGATGGGTTTTGCATTTTATATAAAATAATTAATTCTTTTTACTTATAATCTGATTGTTGAGTGATTTTGAGATGTGGGTTTTGTATAAAAATATAAAATTGTGGGCTTTGGGATGTAATTTTGAGAAGAAAAATTGGATTCCCAATTAGAAGATAGAAATATGAGGCAAAACGAGAAAATTGACAAGAGCTTGAAGACAATTCAGCAGCAAATATCATTAAACCATTGAGTTTCAGGCCCTTTTTTCATTTCCATGGAAGAAAAAATATAGGAGTTAGAGAGACTTGTAGAGAGAGAAGGAAGAGAGAATTTGAGGTGTAATTTTCTCCAAGTGAATGATCCTGCACGTCCGCTTGTGAAGGACGACCAAGAGTTTATTATTATATAAACACACAACTCTCACTCTCTCTCTCTTTTCACTTCACGTTAGTGCAGTCCCTGTCGAGTAAGAATTTTGGATGGACTGTCTGTCATTTGTACATTGAATTTATAAACTTTGATGTATACTTGCATTGTTAACAATGCATTGAATGAAAAAATTGATTAAAATTTAAACAGACAAATTGGATAATGACGTAACGTCACGTGTCAAATTGTACATCAAAGTGTAAATGTAGGAAGGTTCATTTTGGATTCAACGATGCTAAAAGGATGTTCGATGGAAATTAAAATTAGATTTTTAATAGATTATGATAGAAATTTTTGAAATATGTGATTGAAAAGATTTAGAATTCATGAAAGATATGGTTAATATTGATTATTTGATTTTGACTCGAATTAAAATCAAATTTTAATCTGACCCAAACAAGCCCTAAATGTACATTTTTTACTTTATATTATTTTTTACATTCCCTTTGTTTTCAAAAAAAATTGTGGGCGAATTTTTTTTTTTTTAACTGTTCAATAGTGTGTTGTCACGTGACACAATATAAATAATGATGTACATGTAGCATGATTTTTTTGGAATTGGCTAATTGGAATTTGTAGAAGTAAAATTGCGGCATCCGCACTCAACTTTTACTTCCATTATATTTTTTCCTGTAAATTTTATTTGTCGTCATCTTAATCTTTAACCTTTATAAATTCGCTAATGCCATTTTTGGTGATAGTTTCGGTCCAAATATATTGTCATTTACGCCTGTGTTGAGTGCGCCTCATGTGGACGACAAATTGGCAATCAAACGTAAGCCTGTTGCCAATTTATGAAAACTTAGAAATAAAGAAAGATTTGGAGAAAAAAAAAAGGTTGAGCAAGTGATTGCTTGAGAAAACTTAAAACCTACTAAAAAATTGAAGACTTAGCCCTTGTTTGATGATTATTATTCAGCAAAATCAAAGTTTTAAATAGTGAACTTTGGAGAATGTACGGTTAAAACAGAGAAAAAAAAATTAAATTTATGTGCAGAATATTTTATTATTTAATTATGTGATTAAAAATGAATATGCAGAATAAAAAGTTTTCAATTAATACTTATCGAACATGAGTTTGGATAAGACACACAAATATTACTCATTTTTTATCAGTCATTTGGTGGAATCCGCCACGGCCGACCCTGGACCAAAGCCACCAAGACAATAGTCTAGGGCATCATATTTTTGAGGGCCTCAAAAAAATTAAAAAGCTGTATTTTTTTTTCTGCAAATAGTAGTAATGAAAGAGTCGAATTTTTGAAGCCTTGTGAACTGTCCTCTCACTAAATCTTACCATTTGGAGCCAATTGAGTTAATCGGAATTCAGATTACAAATTAATGAAAACGGAAATGAACAATGAAAACCAAAGCACGGAGTGTGCATTCATGAAGACTGACAGTTTGTAGCCATTTTTAGTGAATTATACAAATTTTATATTAATGATATACAGTTGGAGCAGTCTCGAATCCTGATTTTAGACAATTACACTAAAATAACAAATGGACAGGAAAGTGATCAGGTTATTATAGATAATAAATAGGCTTGAGATTCAGAACCTGAGAACTGTGCGTGCATTTATTTGGGTGCGTTTGGTTCTCAATATTTTTCATGAGAAATGTTTTTTCCACCCAAATTTCTATTTTTGTGCTGTTTGATTGACCTTTTTTTTCATGAAAAATATTTTCCTACTTTTGATTACGTGATCATATTTTTCTCAAAATCAAATAAAATATTTCCTTTAGGAATAGTAAGATTTTATTTTTCAGGGAATTTACTCACTCTCTCTCTCTCTCTTATCTATCTCATCTTTTTCATCTATCCACCAATAAAAAAAAAAGAACAAATATAATGTTTTTTAGGTTGAAAATTAAATCAATTAAATATATTTAATTAATAATTTTCATACAAATAAATTTTAGGCAATTTATTTTTCTTTCTATGTTCNATCTATCTCATCTTTTTCATCTATCCACCAATAAAAAAAAAAGAACAAATATAATGTTTTTTAGGTTGAAAATTAAATCAATCAAATACATTTAATTAATAATTTTCATACAAATAAATTTTAGGCAATTTATTTTTCTTTCTATGTTCATAATCAAACGCACCCTTGTAGTAATACATATAGATTCTCAGTGAATTTAATAGATTCTGCATAAAGGGACATTGATACTAGAGAATTAGATTAAATGATTTTTTTTAAAAGGAGTATTTTTTTTTTTTTTTTAAGTTGGTGCACTCAGAATTTTTGTCTTTGATGATGTGTTCAGTTACAACGTCTAAAAATTTTAAGTTGTTAGAATATAGTATTTTTTTAGTCATTACTGGATATTTTATTAATCTCATTTGTGGCGGAGGAAAATCGAGTTTATAAAGAGACATGCAAAGCAATATGCATCAACGTCTAAGGTAAGGTAATTCCAAACTATTCGTATACAAAATTCCTCTAAAAAGTGTCGAAATCTCATCACGATTAAACGGGTCAATAGACGAACAATCGTTGCCTATTTTTGCTAGGAAATCAGCAGCCATATTAGCCTCTCGAAACACGTGATGAACCTGGGCATTTAGCGCGGACACCGGATCTAAGATTTCTTCCCAAATGAAAATGTTTTATTTTACTGCTCTATCTTTTGGATTCTATAAAACTTTCATTAAAATATAAATTTGAAATTATTTAAATATTTATGTATTGTTACGATTGTAAAAAAATTATGTTTAATGGCCTAATAAAAATACTCGTCTAAAAGCCTCAAAATTTTTAGGGCCAGCCCTGGAATCCGCCACCCCTTCGTTTTAGAAGTCATAACTTCTTAGCTCTTCCACACAAGCACTAGATGTTTGGGATAATGTCCACAGCTAATCATCTCAAAGACACTGCTAATCCTCTTTTTAGTTGGGAAATTAAAAAAAGAAAAAGTAATTTACTATGTTTGGTCCTTATTTGTTCAAAAACTCATTTTCAACCATATATTTTTCCATAAGATAATATTATACGTAAATAGAAAATTTTTACTTACTTTTTAATCACACTTTTTCCATAAAATCACAATTCCAAAATATATTTTATTACAAAGATGGTACTTAAACAATACCGTCCACATTTTATAAAGATTGTCCAAATCGAACTTAAGGGCCTATGGAATAATTTGAGACATGAATTGATATCTTGCTTGAGTCTCAATTTTTGCTCAAAATGCATTTTGGAATAGCATTTTTTTATGAATAATGTGTGGTTAAAAAATAAGGAAGAATTTTAAATTTACGTGTAATATTATTTTATTGAAAAATGTGTTACTGAATATAAAAATGGAGAAAAATATATTTTGAAAATAACGGGGATCAAACAATATGTCAATTTTTTTCTTGGCTTTTATAAATATGCAATGATTAGTACTCGAAGACAATCTTAGTCCTTGTTTTAGCCCCATTTTATTAAAAAATCATTTTTTCAAAAATTATTTTTAACAACATATTTTTCAATAAAATAATTTTACACCAAAATCGAAATAAAAATTCTTATTTTTTAACCACATTTTTCAAAAAATGCTATTCCAAAGTACAATTTTTCCCCGATGCTTAAACAAAGAATTAATAAAACAATAAAATAATTTTTTAAATGTTACTTTTAAACATGTTATTAGGTCCATGTTTGTAAAAAAAATTAAAATATGAATAATAATAAGTCAAAATCAATAATTAATTTTAACCACATTTTATGAATTCAATCATTTTTGAATTACACATTTCATCAATTTTATCAAAATCTATTAAAAATTTAATTTCAATCATAGAAATGGCAACGAGACGAATATGGGACGGAGAGGGATCGTCCATTCCCTCCCCGTCCCATCGGGTATTTTTTTCACTTTCCATCCTCCTCATATCCGGTTAAAGTGGGATGAGACGGGACGCCTACCCCATTTATCGTTCCGTTTATTTTTTTTAATTTATTTTGTATTTTGCTTTTATTTTTTATATTTTTAGTTAGTAAATATTATTTTTTTTTCTTCCAATTTGTTAAGAATAACTCATATTCTCTTTTAAAATGATAATAAATATATTATTTTTATTTGATAAAAAACTTAAATTTAAAATTAATTTTAAACGGGGCGAGGACCATATTTTTCGTACATGCTTCGGGGCAATAACTCCCACCCAGTTCGGTTAAACATGTAACCCCCGCCCCATTTGGGATGGAACCCGTGAGTATTGAGTTAAACGGGTTTTTTTACCATTCCTATATAATCCTCAACAAACAGGGGGCTAGGTACCTTTACGAACTATCATTTACATCTCCAATCAAAGATATGTTTGGCAAGATTTTTATTTTTGTTTATACTTCTTGTAAAAAAATATTTTTTAGAAAGTTATTTTAGATCAACTTCATCTAAAAATTCTTTTGATCAATTAAAATACTTCCAAAAATTATTTAAACAAGTTTAAAAGTACATTCTTAATCTCGAAAACAAATTTTTATCTTTCAAAATTATTGTCAAACCAACCTTTAATCTGTAAGGTGATTTGAAATCAATTCGTACTAGATTGGAATCAATTTTGATTCCACGCATATCCTAGATAATTAGAATCAACTTTGATTCATCCACAAGTCAATTTTAAGTTAACAAATTCAATTAATTGAACTATAATAAAATTGATTATTTGCAGCCCATTTTTGGCTCTCTTTTCTTAAAATTCAATCTTTCTCGAATTGATTTTTAACCATATATTTTATCAAAATTACTAAAAATCTATTTTTTTATCCAAATCAAACCGGCCATAGTAAAATTCCTCAAGATACTTTTATACCATATCGAATACTTTTTAGGGATAATTGTAGTAGCGGTACCAAACTTTTCATTAAATAACAGATTTTGCCTAAACATTTCATTTGTGCCACCCACAATACCAAATTTTTTTAAAATATCGCAACTGAAGTTAGAATTAATTCCCGTTTATCTACTTCTATCAATATGGGGAGGAAAAAAACGTTTGCGGCCGGCACTCGAGGAACCACGGGACACTCCATACAGAGCAAGCAAGTCTTAGGGATGAGACTCCCGCTCTAACAAGACCTGCTGACATAGCTTCGTTGTCCAAATGGATGGTTTATGTTAACTTGACCGTTAGTTGGCAAAATAATTGATTTTGACAATAATTTTGATAATTTTAAAAGATTAAAAACGGTCATTTTACTTTTTTATAATGAAATAATCAAAATCAAATAATTAAAATTAAAAACTCATTTCACCTTCTTCTTCTCCATCCACCCCACCCCCACCTTCTCCTTCTCTTCTACAGCGAGTGTCGACGTCGTTGTCAATATCTCGCCGTCCTCCGCCACCTCCAACTTCATAGCAACCACAAATTCCTTCTTAGCTGCACTTTCCTCACCATTTGGAAATGTCTCTCTCCGACATAGACCTCCGTGCTTCGACTTATGAGATCTTCCTCGCATCACTCGCTCATCCTCTTCCAAACCCCTCATCTACACTTCCAACAACCAGAGCAATAATAACAGTATTACTAGCAAAGATGGTAATTCCTCGATGATTAATGGTAATAATTCGAATAATTTTGTCGCCATCATTGCAGAGGTCATTGACTTCAACAGCAGCATCGAAGATGAAGAAGGTACTGGGGTTGAGATCCAGCTCAAAGCGAGGATCTGAAAGTGGGAGCCCGGGAAGTAACGGTTCGGGAGAGAAAATAAAGAAGCCAATTACTATAGGGAAGCTAATGAGAGTGCAGATGCGGGTTTCTGATGCCATGGATTCGAAGAGGTTTATTAAGGATTTCTTGCGTGAGTTATATGTTTCTGACGCCATGGATTCGAGAATTCGAAAATGTTGATTTCTCAAATTTGTAGATTTGGGTGGGGTGGATGGAGAAGTAGAAGGTGGAATGAGTTTTTAATTTTAATTATTTGATTGTGGTTATTATAAAGAATATAAAAATACCTTTTTAACATTTTAAAATAAGTCAAAATTATTGTCAATGTCAATTATTTGGTCAACTAACGGTGAAATTAACAGAAACCATCAATTTGAACTTCAGCTGCGATATTTTGAAATGTTTAGTGGCACAAATGAAAGATTTGGACAAAGTTTACTACTTAATGAAAGGTTTGTTACTGCTGCTGCAATTATCCCTACTTTTTAAACTAACCACTTTTAAATATTCATTTATTCTTTGAGATATAAACTAAAAATTATTTGCAATGAAAGTAAAAGGCAACTATAGAACAAAGTAAATTAAAAATAATTTTTTTTCTCAAATATTTAACCATAAAACACTTTTAGGCAAGCGTACTCCTAGCCAAAAATAATAGACCAAAAGTCAGTATTAAGTGTTTTCTTGACTTATAATATCTCCAATATATTCTCTATTTGTAGAGATCATATTATACACAATAGAGAGTATTTTAAAATTTAAAAGAGTAATTTTTTTTTATATATACTCTAGATTATTTTCAAAATACTCTCTAAATACAATATACTTTATAGTTTAAAGAGTCGATACTTAAAAATAAGTTATAAAAAACTTTTTAAAATAAAGAGTCAAATTCAAGCTATAGTTTTACTTTTTAATTATTGTATTTAATAAAATATAAATTTCAACACTATTATTTAAATTATTCAAATTTATTGTCCATCAATATATAAGAAAATATTAAATAAGAAAATATTAAATAAAATATTGGGATAAATCGATAAATAAAAAATATTTGAAAAGTCGAAATGGAGATCATTATTGGGGTGTAATGTGCATAATCTCAGCAAGACTAGACGTGACCTCAAGCAGGGCTTGAACTCCTAAGCCCTATGTGCTCGGGCATTGGAGTCCTCGGTTATCAAACGTGTTTGGGGCTAGAGTTTGAGAGACTCGTGGGCGGCCCCATTATTGCTCCGCTTTATGGGATTACTTAGTACAAAAGGACTCTTACCTCTGGAGTCCCGCTCTTATTCAAAAACAAGTCCTACAGCTTCAACCAACTCTTGATGTCTAATCGTAGAAGGATTCTCAAGTCTTCCATAACTCTTAAACGGAGAAGGCACCAAGTGACTCAATTCAATCAGAACCGCACTATCCATCTTTATAAATATAAGTTCCCATTCATTATTTATGTACGCTTTTAGATAATATCAACTTATAGTCTCACACGTAAATTTTCCGTTAACTTAATGAAAACATATTTCGACGCCTTTTTTCAGATATTGGAGATTTTGTTTGTACTAATCCTCAGTCGTCAAGTTCGAGAATCAACATGTGCTGATTGTTGGTAGCATTAGAGTGTAATAAATATTTTAGTCTTTTAATTTAAAAATGTTCTCTATAAATATAGAATCTCTCTTTTATTTTTATTTTTAAAATATTGTTTTTCTTCATTTTGTAATTAATTTATTTTTTTAGATGTAAATTGATCAACCAAAACAATTTAAGAAGCGGAGTACCGAAATTTAAAAATTGTTAACTGCAACAATTACGAAGTAAAAGTAGAGAGTAAATGGACTTCAAATTTGGAACAATTTCAATCATGTTACATGTATATTATCTTTTATATCAATTTTTTAAACTTTGTCACGTGACAACGTACTATTAAACAGATTAAATTTTTGATAATTTTTACATTCAATCAATACTTTTAATGTTAATAAAAGAGCGTGAATAAGTGTCATTTTCCAATTTGAAAAGTCAATCTCTTCAATTTGAGATTCCATCAGTGCAATCTTCCCCGTCCATCTGTGCTTTGAGCTTACAACAACCGTCAACTTGTGTATTACCGAGGAAGGCATTGAACGAATCATGTTTGGGACATAATCGACAGGGGCAGAGCCCCTTATGGTCCAGTGCAGGCACATGCCTGCAATGAACTTTTGGGCCTAACCCATTAACTTTATTTTTTATATTTTTTCTTTTGGAAAAAGTTAATATAACCAAGTAAATAAAAATATTTCAATAAATACTAGTCTAATATTTTGTAATTTATAAATACTGGATATAAAGCAAAAGTAAATCAAAATATTGGTTCCATAGATTCCTCTCATTCTTTGTAATTGAAACCCAGCAATAGCCGGCCATTAATTACAATTCCTAATTATTCGCTCAATTGAAAACCATGGAAATTTCAAAATACAACATTGAAGAGGAAATATTGTGTGGGTTTGTTGAACTCCGGGATGACAAACGCCATTTTTTGAATTGCTGTTGTGATCTAAAAATTCTTTTGGGAGTAATGCTATGTAGCTCAACTGAGGTTGTAACTCCAGTCTATGTGGTTCTAAATGATAGGTTAAATGAAATGTGAAATTAAACAAGTCATTTAATTTTACCTATCATTTAATGTCATCTAGACTGAGGTTGTAACCCCAGTAGAGATAAATAGCATTACTCTTCCTTTGGATATAAAATTCAAGGTAAAGACACATGATCCGAGCTGTTAGAAACAATGATAACTTGCTAGTTATGTATAATAGAATAGTTAGTACGAATTATTATTTATCATCATTAGTTTTGTATTTTTTTTTCTAATTCAATTGACTTCTATTATCGTCCAATTTAATGGGTTCAATGTGTTTGATAATTTGCCTCAATTGCAAACTCTATTATTCTCTGTGGATATTTTGTTTTGATTCTATCATAAAATTTCATCTGAGATCTTCATTTACAGTAATAATCGGAAGATAAACTAGTGACAGAGATGTTCAAATTTTGTAAATTAGAGTGATTTGGTGATCACAAACTAGCATAGAATGATGCATTACATAGAATGGTAAAGGACTAAGGAGAAGCAACTTATGTAGGAGAAAGATATATTTTTAAAGGTCAATAATAAAGTTATTGTACAACGATATCAAAAATGAAAACTCGCAAGGAATAATTGTAACTTATAAACTATGTCATTTTTAGTATTGTCGTAATATTATTTTATATTTGTATCATCATTAAACCCATAACAAAAAATTCAACGTTCAATATTGACAAATTGTGTCCGCACTAAATTACTTTCTTGGCTCCGCCTCTGATAATCAACATGGGTAGTTGTCCCCTAATCCCATTTGCTAGGCATAGGGTTTCATTGAGTCACATGTCATGCTTGTGGTCTTATATAAGACAGTCGAGACTCGAGAGCTTATTTTTATCTTATCACAAGAAAAATAAAAAGGACGGGAACTAGGAAAGTGCCCGTTTGGTCAAGTTTAACATTTCACTTATAAGTAAAAAAGAGTTCAATAAATACTTTTTTTTAAAAAAATATTTTATCTTCAGTAAGGAGTACATACACTTAGGGGGTGGGCAAAACCCAAATCAATCCGCCCAAACCGACCCAAACCGTTTGGGTCGGTTTGGGTCTTTTTTTTTTTTTATTTTATAATTGGGCTGGGTTTTGGGCGAAGAAAGCGGGTCAGGTCGGGTCGGGGGTTAATCCAGGAAAATCGATTTAACCCGACCCACTTAGTTAAAAAAAAACACAGTTCCATTCCAAAAGGCAAAAGTCATGGGACAAACAAGTTACAAAACATTACACAATTTTTGCACTTTAAATTCTTGACAAAATTGTACTGAATATCTATGATTATTCCAAGTTTATAATTTAATTTGTGGTTATGCTATTAAAAAGTTGTTGTAGTGGATTTTTTATTAATCTTTCCCATTTCTTGTTAAGTTTTGATTTGAAAACAAATGCATTTTTAATTACAAGTACGAGAAAAATACATCATCTTCTCCATCCATCCCCCTCTCAATATCGACACCATCAAAGGGGAGAAATCCCCCATAGTAGTGGCGATTGTTGGCAGAGGATTTCTCCCTTACAACCTCCATCATAAATGGGTTCGCAAAAATTGAGGGATTTTTTTCCGTGTTGACGGTTGTGAGATTGGGGGAGGGGCGATGGTGGGCAGTGGCGAATTCAAGATTAAAGTTCAGCATGGGCGGACCGACTGTTAAATGTAGATCGTTGATCATAGATCTTCGACAATCAACGATTGTAATAGCGAAGTCGTTTATTAATATTTAATTAAATAATATTAAAATTTATCTAATATATATGTAAGTGCAATAAAACGTAAAATTATAAACATATGAAAATATAATTTAATACATCCCAAAATAATAATAAAAATATGCGATACAACCTTTACTCGAATCTAATGAGTGGAAAAAATTTCATAAATGCCTAAATCAATGAAGTTCAAGCGCTCAATTAAAAAGGTATCAATCTAATAAGTAATAAATACGTTAAAATCACTCCAACATATTGACAAATTCATCGACAGTTTTCACTAGTGTAGATATGAAAACCTTGGACTTAGGAGAAGTAAATGCACCATTTTCACCACAAATAGTCTCAATCAAGAAATCCAAACCACTAATACTTAACCACAGGCCATTCACACCATAATATTCAAATTTTAGTCTAAACATTTCTGGAAAAGGATCTTATTAAGCCCCTATTTGAGTCATATTATTTTTTTTATTCTCATTCTTCTAGTAATTTTCAACCACACATTCTTCAATAAAATAAATTTTTTTTACCATATCGATAACTTTTTCTTCTTTTTTAACCTAACCACACATTCTTCATCAATCTACTATTCCAAAAGACATTCTTCCAAAATAATGTGGTTCAAACACACCCTTAAAATTTTAATGATGAAATTTTAAATAAGTGCTCTAATGAAAAAGTAAATACCAATGAAGATGAAACCTTTAGACTCCAACTACTTAACCAGATTTACCTATGAATTGTTTAAACCAAGAAACACAAAAATCCCCAAACCAACCACAACCCATTTCAATTCACATCCCAAAATCCAAAAATTCAATCCAAAACAGGCTCAATCAATTACCTTAATTTCGGTGAATTGTTGGCGTTGTTCTTCTTCAGGTACAATAACAGGCCATTGCTCACCGACTTCGCAAAACATCTGCTCCGTCTCGAGGAGACTACCCTTGCCAAGAATCAAGTTGCGAATTGTCTGGGCCGGGTTTGAGGTAGCATCAAAGGTTTCCTCAACGCCGTTGACAAAGGCAACATTAATCTTCGATGGATAATTGTCCATGCGGCGCTTGACCTGGACTCGGCAGCCGAGTATTATCCATCTTCGTGGATTGGCTGATTATTGGGCCTAATATTTTAAAAAAGACCTAGCTCTCAGCCCAAACAAAATGGCCCAACAAAAAAAACCCAAATTCAAAATTTGAGTCATCTTCTTCCCTTCATTTTGGCACTGAACTAGTTCGGCGAGTGGCGTCTAACGGCTATTGAAAACTCCGGTGGATCCAGAACAGGCAGCCACTCCCCCTCGTCAAGTGCTAGATCCGCTACTGGTGGTAGGGTATGGAAGGTGAAGAATATAATATATTTTCTTTCAAACATTTTTCGTTTATATATATATTTTATTAGTTTTTCTATTGTTTTTCCTTCCCTTTTTAAATCATTTTAAATGATCTAACATGAAAGGACCTTGCCTTTTTTTATCAAAATTGTCAAAATTTGGCCTATGGCCGATTTATGGGTCAACTGATGAATTTTTGGAAAGAAATCGATTTAAGGGACCTCATGTTGCATATTAATTTGAAAGTTTGGAACTTCGATCGCAAATTGGAAGGTGGATCTGACTTTTTGAAAGGTTTGCTACCCTAATTCTACCACATGTGCATTCATTATGTACTACTACTTTGACAGATGCATGCCATGAATTAAATTAGTTGTAAATCTGTCAAACTTGTTGTACAAAATCAATATACAACTAATTTAATTCTTGCTACCCTGGCATGCATTTGTCAAACTAGTTGTACAAAATCAATATACAACTAATTTAATTCTTGCTACCCTGATACAATTGAATAAGAAATATTCTATTTGTACATCAATGATAACACAATGTATGCCTGGCATCATGTCATTGGTTAGAGGAAAAAATCAATTTCCTCCAACAAATGATATATTGCCATATGTAAATTATGTAACCGTTAATATAACCTATAATGCACCTGTAATATAGTCCATTGAATAATGCTATTTTGCCAGAAAGAAAGTAAATTGATGGTTGACAAAATGTGATAGGATAAAAATGTTAACTATATTTTAAGTAGTCCAATTATATGTTGCCATGTCACATTAGGTCAAAAATTGTGTCTACTATTATGTCTATGTAGCATGATTGGATACAATTTATCCTTGAAAACAATGGATCGTAAGATACAAATGATATTTCGCACAAATCTTTTCTAATATCTGGCCACAGCCCAATACATCTTGATACATAATGCATGCAAAATATAGATGTCAGTCTTGATCACTTTTACAAAAAAAAAAAAAATCTTGAGAATTTATAACATAAAAGAAGACCAAAATCAACCTACAAAGGGAGACCAATGATACTATTCTATCCAAGAAGAGTTTATGAACTTGATGCCCCGCAAATTAGCAGCAGCAGCAGAGGAAGATTTTAATTTAACTACATTTACCTTCAGAACCTCGGGACAATATACGGCATCCTTTTATCTTTTGTTTGGATGAGAGGCACAATCACATTCTTTCCACGCTTAGACCCAACCCTAAGAGCAAAACACATCTTCCCTTTCGAGGAGAGATGGAGAAAAAATAAAACAAATAGAGGGCGAACCAGAAAAGTTAACCGACCCAAGAAAACCAACCTTCTTTCCAGGTACAAGCACTCAAAAGAATGCTACAGATTTATGAGGCACTTGGATGACAAGAAATTGTGGAGCCTCAATTTGTTTGTGAAAGATGCGTTCTTATATATGGACCCAAAAATTTTGACCAGCTTTGAGTACTAGCATTTTATGCATAATACATATACAAGCTATTTGCAGCAGCACAGGCAATAGAGTTTTCGGTTGGGTGCCATGCCAGATGGAGCAGTTTTGTAGTGAAATCAAATGAATTTCCCTTTGCATCAACTCCCGGACTGTCTGCACCTGCTGTAGAGAATCCAACATTCATTGAGTGGAGGAAAGGAGAAAAAGCAAAACCTAAAACTGGAATTGCTTTTCAATGTCAGACTGAACAAATGAAGGCAAGCGGTGGTAGATAAAGAGATGGGGGGATGGGACAAGAAGAATACCTCGCCTGACAGCATTAGTTATAGTGCTGCTCAGGCCTCTCGAAGTCCTTGAAGGGGTCTGGACTTGTCTTCTGAAAGAGCAACAAAGGGATTATGTTGTAAAAAAATAATATAATAAAAATGCCAAAATTAATCTTATAAAGGATACCTCATTGGGTTTTTGCTTGCTTCCAGAGTAGTTGCTTCAGTACTCCCCCCAGCACATCCAAATACACGAAATAAATTGCTGAAATCATGATAAGCCTTTCATTGAGATGCACAAAAATGAGACAATATAAATGAGCAGACAAAAGAGACTCAAGCATACCTGTAAGAACCAGTTGCTACTCGCTGCCCATTGCCACTCAGGCAACATTCGAATTTGTCAAAAATGGAATCATTTTCGTACAAATCACAGAGCTGCACATTATCAAATTACCAACACGTCAGCTCAATTAAAACATTATATGCAGCAAAAATGTGGAATACGTTCTGAGAAACAAAGCTTATTCACCTTGGGTCTCAGATACTCGTGAACCTGGAAGGTTGCCACTGGACCAGAATCCATATTAACATCCCATAACTGAAACCAAGTGACAAACCAAATTGAACCATACAGAAAATGAATAAGAAGAATAGGTGTATTCTCCAAAGAAACTGAAGTAACTTCTAATCTTCTTCTGCCTCTAGAAGCTATGGACTATGGGCAATAAGTGAAACATTCCATAATAAGTAATTCTGCTAGATTCTTTTACATCTTTAGAGCCATGCTTGAGATCCCCATACATAGGCAATTCTAAATGAAACTTAGCCCCAATTTGGCCCCAATTTTTTTAAACTTATTTTTCAACTACACATTTTATGGGACCCACAACTAATATCAACTTTTCAACCACACATTTCATCAACTTTTTTCAAAGTCTACTAAAAATATGATTTTTAGCCAAACCAATCAGTGGCTTAATGAATGCCTAACTGCAGACAACAAGTTTCCATCACTGTTATTATTCGCATAAACCCAGCAGGAAGCAAAGCCAAGCACGTCCAAATGACAAGACATGATCAATAGGAAAGATTAAATAAACTATAGAAGATGGAACACCTTAAGGGTCATGTAATCACGACTAAGTATGTGTCTTCCATCCTTTGCAAACTTGATATCTGAAATTGAAGCTATTATCTCAGTGAAAAATGATCTTGAACCAGGAGCCTCGTGTTCCTCAAATCTGTACATGAATGAAAAATAAATTTTCTCATGTAAAAGGACGAATAGAAAGTAACATAGTTAATTTTTTCGGAGAAAGCAAAACGACTTAGAATTCCCAATATCACTAGCTTTTGATTCCCATTCTGGACAAATAATTAAGATCAGATGTTATGCAGACAAAGTATAACAGAAATCAGAAGCAGTTAAGAAAGATACACCACACATACACTTACATTTTCGAATGTGAATCACACAAGGCAGATTGCCGCAAATCGATGAGACGAATTGATCCTTTTGAACTGCTGTATGCTAATGTGTTACAGTGTGTAGGATGAAACTCTGCTGACGTTATCACCTCTGCAACAAGCAAAAGGTTGCTGATCAAGTGGACAAGTTCAATGAATATAAAATGATTTACCCAGTAATTTGCAACACGATGATCTCCTAGAATTCTTTCATCGCTATAGATAGTATAATAAAATGAATAAATTCCTTTTTATGAGAAGTGATTTAAGGATGGGTGAGTATAATTACATAAAAAAATATGGCAAGAGCTATGACAGCATGAAGCAATGAATTAAGTTTACTGGTCCCTTTATTGAGTGATTGTCGCTTAAAAAGAATTATGACAATCAAACATCTAAAGGAGATAAGAAATTGGCTTATACTAAATTGAAAAGGTACTCACGAAGTTCGAGCCAGAAAGGACTTACCAGTTAGATCCTCCATATTTGTTGGCTTAACATCAACGATATTGAAACTTTGATTACTTATTTCCAAGTTCCAAAGATTTATTCGCAAATCATCAGCTGATATAAATGTTTCACCATCACTGAAAAGCATAATAAATACATTTTCATCACTAAAATCGAACGGTTCAGATAATTACAATTAAAGAATAAATGGCTTACACAAAGCCATAATCAAAAGTTTTTGAATAACATGACGTCAGTATATAGCACATCTTGCAGGTGAAGACATTATAACCATCTGGGCGTACAGAGTTAGGATTACAAATTTGTGCACTTTACCAGTTCCAGGCTTTATTAAGTGTAGTACGAGAGAAAAATAATAAGGTGCTAATGACTAATTTTAGAACTGTTAGCTCTTGGCAGAATGAAGTGCTTGCAGCAAGATACAGTTTGCATTTATCAATCATATAATGGAAAGATAAAACAAAGATCAAGTGAAAAATGTATATGTGTACTAATTGTCAACATAGGATATGAAATAGGGAGGTTCCATGAACTTGGCATATAACCATATATATGCTGTATATGTCCTCTAAAAGATCAAATGCCACTGTGAAACTCCAAAGATAATATTGTTTTTACTTTTTTCAATAGGGGAACACTAAGAGAGCTTAAGGCGGTAATCCATAGTCCAGTGTGTATACTTCCATTTTACTCAAATGCTGCTTTATTACAGGAAGAAGAAGAAAAAAAAAAACACAGGAATCACCTAGCAAGGAAGAAGGGTGGCAGATAAGCAGAGAGAGAAAGGATGCATGTACATGACAACACGTCAATGCCATCACGGCTATCTACTGTGCATCCATCAAGTCAAGAAAATTATCATGGTAACAAATAAACACTTCTTTGCTATGACATATTTCCTCAACTGATGCCTCAGAGGTCACAGTCCCGCCGTTAGCCAACCATAAACTAATGAACAAACACACCCGACATTGGACCCAAAAGATATGCTTATAATTATGGAAAACATTGCAACAACTTATAATAGACTTGCTTTCCATCCTCTAGCTTGAGATTGAAAATAGCAAGAGGAAAATAAATTAACTGAACCGCCAAAATCCAGGAAAAATCATAACTCGTATGATAAGACAATGTGAGAAAAAAGTCAAGATGAAGTCCTTATTCATTAACAATTGAAAACTTTGGAACCTCACCTATTATTTGAAATAGAATTGATATGGTAGTCATGCGCATGAGCATACACTCTCCTACATTTTGCGACAAGACTGGTCTCATTGCTTGTGACCTACAGATTGCACAAATCACATGTTACGATAATGTGACAATGGAAGATACTTAGCATATAACAGTGATACCTAGCATATGTTTATGCTTGGTACTCCAAGTGAATGCCTACACAAACTTTCAGACTAGAAAGGGGACAGTTGTAGTCGACCAAGTCCCAGGGCTATGAACCCTTTATATACAGAGGAAAACAAGTAGTAGTGAAAATAATTCCATGTTCATTCAAGTCATTGAAAGAAAGGATTCCAATGACATCAACTTAAAGCATTTTTACTTTCTAAACATAAAACTAGAATAATGCGCATAAATCTTCAGATATGTGGAATACAATAAAAAACGATGTATCCTACAGATACCATCGATACTGGAAGAGGAGTAGAACATAGTCAAGTACAACTACCACTGGTAATTGCAATGAGGAAATGCCGCGGGGGGGAAAGGATGCTTCTTTGCTCAAGCAGTTGTAAGATCGGTCTAGATAGCTCCCATTAGCAAGATTGTGATTAGGACCGGCAGAAACACTCGCATTGGCAACAATACCATTTCCTGTAGCTTTGGAAGGATCCACGTTCATCTCAGATATTTTCTTGACTTTCTTCTCTTGGACCTGTATAATTGAAAACAAAGACTTAGAATTATGAAACGTTTTACAATTTGAACTGTTCTCTTTCTCAAAACTGAACCGGATGAAAGATAACGTGATGAAAAGAATTAATACAACCAGCAGATTAATTATGTGTGCGCGTCAACATAGTAACATGTATCCAATTGGACTTCATTCCACTAAAGAAATTAAAACAAAGAAGGAAACCCTTTCAACATTAAGCATTTCCAAACATACAAGACCAATTCAGCTCCCTGCATGTAAATTCAAACTAGCTCCAACTACTAAAACAGGAATCGTGAAGAAGCAATTATTGAAAGTAAGGATGAGATTGATAGACGCAGACAAGGGCACAACAAATCTCATCGCCTAGCATAAGATTTACACAAAAAGGTCTTTAGAAAGATATTGAAGGAAAAGAAACCTGCTAAAATCCACAATCAAGACTGCATGCATAAAAAACAAAGAGAATCAAATATTTTCCTCACCGCACGATAAATACAAGACTTGAATACCATGAACATGAGGGCACTGAAAGTCTCCTACTACCAGGAGTCACGATGAACTAAGAACACTTCAATAATTTGTTCATTATTTACAGCCACAAATGATGACCAAATAAAATGGTGGAGATTAGAGATTTCACCTTCCAAAACTTAATGGTTTTGTCATTAGTGGACAGGAGAAGAAGGGCGCTATTAGCCGTCTGACACCATCGGATCTTATTGATTTTCTCCTCGATTTCCAAACTCTTAAGATAATCAAACTGAAAGAAATAACATACAGATGTGCACATTATAGCAATTCAACTTTTCCCTTTTCTTCCCCTTTGACAGGGAGAGGGGGCATGAGAAAAGACAGTAGTGACGATTGTCTGATCTCATGGGTAGCACACAAAGGGAGAAGATAGGGGAGGCGGCAGAATTCAAAATAAATACCTCAGGTTCATGGCTTTGAAATTCAGTTTTGTACCGAAACTCAGGATGTCGACTAACTGGGTAGTCCATTCTCTCTAAATCTCGTCGATTTCCACCATGCTGCAAATTATTAAAAACACAAACTGATATAAAAACAATTGACTCTATCAATAAAATAAATTCCTTCAGTACTTTGGAAGCTTACCTCTTTCATATCAGTTCTTTCAAATAACACAACCCTTCCCCCACGGTCACCGGTAGCAAGGTGGTCACCAGTTTTATCAAACTCGATAGCAGAGATAATATCAACTGCAAATTAAAATGAAATAAACAAGAGTTAAAACTCTTAGCTCCATGTTCTAAATGTCATTTGCAACGTCCCGGTAATATTTATGCAGAATGGAACTTCAAGTAAACGTTAAGACAACAGGAAACGGGTAGATGAATTCTGCAAATATGCCACCAGGAGTCGAGGACAGGTTTTATATATCAATGTAAACCATTAGATGTTCTTCTTTGGACCATCTATTTCTGTATTATTGATTTATAATGTAAAGTACAGATTTTTGTTGCTTCTCACACGATGTCTCCATGATTACGCTTAATCA
>CAIGRN010097287.1:0-11407 GCA_903798345.1 Fraxinus anomala
TTTTTAAAAAACTTTTAATTATTTCATTAACATTTATTATTTTTGAGATACAAATTTCTCAATGTAAATTGCATTATTTTATTAGGAAATTTATATGAGACATGACATCAAAAAATTTCGAAATTTTACATCCGAAAAAGTCATATTCCATGTAAATTTTCAGATGCAAAATTATAAGGGATATGATTTTTTTAGATATAAATTTTCGATTGTAAAATTTCTCCCAACTTTTTTGTAAGTTCGATTGTGCCCCCCCTAACATTAATTGTCTGCATCCGCCCCTGGGTACAGGTATGGGAATCAAGCAATTGGGGAGAATATTCAATCTAAATGATGACTAGTATATAAAGTTGAATTAACTGTTGTTCATAGATAACCCGACTTGTTTATATATTACCTTTGATGGTTCTCATGTGTTCGACTTTTTGTCTTTGAAATCCTGAAAGAAGCTAGGATTAGAAGAAAATGTTGCTAGTTATAATCAAGAAAGACTTTTTCTGATCGAGACTTTTCTACGAATTCCTACATTAAATCTTAGAATACATACACCCTACGGATAACATGTACATTGATCTATTATGGCTTGTACCTACAATGGATATCAAGTACATGTTTTAGTTTTGTTAAAAATCAGATTTTCAATAGATTTTGATAAAAATTGACGAAATGTGCGATTAAAAAATTAATAAAAGCTGTAAATCTCATAAAATTAAATTTTAAGATAGGGGTCAAACGGGAGCTAAAAATACTCATGCTGAAAGAATATACAAGCTCAAGCTTCCCTTCTGTCCCATGTATGAGCTGGACCTTCTACATATGGGTCTACCAGTTGTTTTTTACATTGTAACAACCCATAAGAATGTTCCAACGCTCACAATGAGAAGTGAAAAATGAAGCATTTCTTCCAGACAAAACACAATTTACGTAGTACTGCAAGTCTACACCCACCAAGAATTAAAACGGAGACTCTTTGAAAGTGCAAGCTTGAAAAAACTATGCAACTTCTCAGAACGGAAAAGTTTCAAATCCATTGTTTGACGTGATTTCTGTTGAAACTTTTACATATCAAAGATTGGAGAAGAGAATACATCATTAAAGCATTTGAGTGCATTTCTCGTCCTGTGCCAAAACTAGAGGCCACCAGGTCAATTCTTACAATCCTTGCTCAGCTTTTGGCTCCCATTTAACAATGAAGTTTTTGGCATCATCCTCGGAAATTTCACTGTTTCGATAGCAAGGATATAAGTACCAACAATAAGCATTTTGCTAGAAGTATGAGGTGAAAATAAAAGTTGAATCGAATGAAGAATTGCATGACAAAATTTGTAACAAGAACAGACCTGTCAGGTGCTTCTTTCTTGCTTATCAGTGTAATTTCATGTGATGCAAGATATTCACCGAAGCTTTTGAGGTCTTTCTCTTGGCAAAATTTGACGAGATGGTGCAGGAAATCATTGAACTTTTTCGGTTCCTGTTAAAGGCAGAAGTCCAAATATTTGACAGCTGTTTCAAAGCTGACTGGAAAAAGAGTCAACATACTACAAGTTCAGAACACATATTTCTAATATCAGTTTGGAAAAAATGTCATTTTGAAATTTCAGCGATTTGTTTCTTATAGCTAACCATTTTACATTTCTCATGCCAATTTGGGGAAAAGTTGCTAGAATTTAAGCAATTTGTTTTTTATGGCTAACCAAATTCTCAGGTAAGAACCAATTTAAGTTGAAAATGTGCTTAATCACAAGGATAAAAAATACAGTCACCCATTTCTCTCGATGCAATGTAATTTGACAACGGCAGAGAATGGAAGAAAGAACCCCATTCACTAGAAAGAAAACTTACTTGCTCTAGAATGCAACCCTTGCGGAGAGCTACTAAACATTCTAGTGCTTTATGGTATGTGTCTCCTTCAAAAGAGTTCTCCACAATATCAAAAATCTTATTTTTCATATCTTGAATTGCTTTATTAACCCATTCTGTACTATCTCTGCGAGACATCATGGCTTCAAAATCTTGTACAGGATCCAAATCCCCTATTTTCTCAACTTTGACTCTGGATGTGTATTCAATGGCATCAATTGCTTGCGCATCAGCACCATTGCCAACTCCTTCCTCACTTGATCCAGTTGGTTTCTCTTTCAATAATCTTCGAGACGACTTCTTCAGCTGCAGAATAAACTGAGTAAGAAAAACCAGTATTTCTGTAGAATTTGGTTGCATATAAAATTTTATGATGAGCAGCCAAAATAACCTTAGGATTCTCTTTGAGTTCAAAGCATCTATGAAATTCATCTATAACAGCTTTATTTTGAGAAATAAGCTCAGGATCAGGCTCTGTTATCTTCCGGAGGGTTTCATCAAGTGGAGGGACAGCTGCATCTTGTTGCTTAGATTTCACTTCAAGGCAGTGATAAAATCGCTGACATGTAGACCGTACACTAATTATTCTATGGAATGAAAAAAGGAAAAAAAAAAAAATACTAAAGAAAGCAATCTGTGAAGCACAAATCAGAAACATGATTGGTAGAAAATTCTCGTTCAAATAGCTAACGAGGCATTGTTTTTTTTCAGAACAGTAACCTTTCAGGATTCACCACCAAGTTCAAGTGTTTTTGCTGCAAGAAGTGGAATTGCAGTACAATCAGTGCAATGTTTCCACAACTTCTATGGGGCGGGGGGAAAAAAAATAAAAAAATTATGACAATAAACCCAAGCATTGTGGCTTAAATGAAGGAAAATTTCCAGAAATGTGGTATGAGAAAGCAGTGGCAACTAAGACTTTGTTTAACTAAACCAATTTTAGATGAAAAATTTAGTGACTTGCAACATTATCTATATGAAAATGTCATTGATAAGTACCTCCAGAACAGGATTAGGTGTGAGATCGGGTCGCAAAACCTCTTTGCCAGTTGGTGCAAGATCAAGCATCTGGACCAGCTTATCCGCTGCCTCTTGCTGTTGTTCATTTGGCTGCATTGATGAAGGCAAGTTGCTGAAAGATGGAAACTGAAACTCCCTGATATCCTCCGCAAACGGAAGAACATTGAAGTAAAATGAATCCGGCTGCCCCAACATAAAAAGAATGTCAAATTTGAGAAAGTGAATATATATCCACGTGCTAAAAGGGAGAATCAAAATGCTGCAAATTCGCTTGAAATAACTTACAATGTTATGTTTGTCAGATACGTTAGGAGTTAGGACACCTACAACAATATTTCCCTGTCCTTGTCTCCATACACAACGGACAATAGCTACTTTGTTCATTTCCTTCAATGCCCTTGCTAAAGCCGAAACTGCAACAATGGCCCTTGTGTTGCCAGGTTCAGCAATAAAAATGTTGACATCTCTCATATAATAGTGCCTTTGAGCAGATGAAGGATAGAGAGGAAAAAGCAGACCATGAAATTGTGTTCGATAATCAATCATAATTAACTAACACAAAAATCGTATGGACGCAACTAGATGCAGCTAGGTTTTACCGCATTATATTTGAAGCATCTGTAAAACCCAGAAGCTTCACACTTTTCTCCGGTTTGAACTTGAATGTTTCCAACTCCGC
Organism: Fraxinus anomala; assembly: GCA_903798345.1. NCBI lineage: Eukaryota > Viridiplantae > Streptophyta > Magnoliopsida > Lamiales > Oleaceae > Fraxinus > Fraxinus anomala. Next base: position 3,560 of record CAIGRN010097287.1, read on the forward strand.
AGATGATATAGGAACTACTTGAGGTCCATAGCGGTAACCTTTGATCCTTTGTTCTGGTGGAACAGATTTATTAGGATCTTCAACACTTTTGTATTCGTAATCAACCTTGATTTCATGAGTGGCATAGTTATCCGTTGGAGGTGCTTTGTCAGAATACTTTTTCAAGGTGGGAAATTTTTCTTCAGATGTTTTCTTGTAGACCCATACCTAATAGCAAACCAAAGTTAAAAACAAGAAAAACGATGCCAATAACATATTAACAAGTCCTGCACATCAAACAAGTGAGACAAAGAATTCAATATTGAATCACAGTTGAATGCATACATCAAGCAAATTCTAAACAATAAATATTGAATCACGGTTTAATGCATACATCAAGCAGATACTAAACAATTAGCACACAAAGACTGCTCCATCCAGCAGACCTTGAAAGGCAAAAATGTAAATTATAAAATTGTCTGGAACGAAGTGATAGTTTGTAATAGGTTTTTGTTGTTGATCAGTGATCACATATAGGTTTCATAATCCATAGGAATTTTTTATGCACAAGACACAAGAAATAGTCAGAAAGTACCTATAACCTACGGTTAGCAAAAGCTCTAAATTGCATAATCTTCAAGCAGTACATTTTATAAGAATTTATATATCAATTCGTTAAGCTAATTAAAAGTCGATACAAAATGAATCATAAAAAATTTGCATAAAGAAAGAGAATGAGAGTGATGCAAACAAAGAAAAAATCAAACATGAGCTTCTTAGTGCTAAGTGCATGATATAGCTTAATATGACACCATTTCCTTGAGTCTCACCTTGATCTTCATCTTGGAGCTCATCTCAAAATCACCCCTGTATATAGTCACTGGAAATATGTTCCGAGTTCTGAGCGCACCTAATAATGAAGTTGGACTGTCAACGTGAACTGTTTTCGTAGAAGATTTATATGAAAATGCATTCAACAGGTAATCATTCTCTTCCAGAATTTTCTTATCCACATTCAAATCTTGTGATATTCTAACAACTATACAGTCCATTTTCATGCCATGTGTCCTCATCTGTTCTGCAATGGTGTTGACTTGATCCTCCTTCGTTCCATCATATGGATCTTTGGTAGGAGAAGCTGCATTTGTTAAAAGACACAGTCGTTTCTTTCCCTTGTTAGTTTGCCCATACTTCTTAATTAGCATATCCATCCCAACAACAACAGCATCAATAACTATCAAGAAAGTTAAGGCACAAAGGTTCATGATATGGAAAACATATAAAAGTGGAAAGCTCTTCCATACTCTAGACGCAAATGCCTATATATTAAAAGTTGAGTTCTAGAGAGGACAGGAGAAGAAGGAGGAGGGGGAAAGACGAGAGATCATATTTCCAATTAGTAGAGGGTCGATTACATTCCGATCCTAAGACGTGTGTTTAGACCATAGAGAAGCAAAGATATTGATGTAAGAAAGAAATCAAAATAACAAATTCCTTGGGGGGAGGGCTCGTGCATATTTCCGGAGGGAAAACTCAAACTGAAATCTAAGGACCAAATCCAGGCACCATAATTATGTGTACATGTTGGATACAGTCACCATGTATAGACCCACGAGGAAGCTGCTGCAAAGCTTCAACAAGGTTTCCATCAACAACTTTTATATCCCGCAATACCATCACATGTTCATATCCACCCACTTCATTTGTCAACTCATTATTAGTATCTGAAAAATCCAATCATGGAATATTCGTTAGCTTTCTTGTCAAATAGAAGCATATAAGATTATAATAATGTCATAATTCTGAAATGTCAAAAGCACATGAATTTCTAGAGCACCAAACACTGTCATAATCACATTATGGTGCAAAAACCTGTCAAATGAGAAAGTTGCCACAGATAAATAACTCTTGATACATAAGCATACATGTTCCACTCTAATTCTTACTTCTTAGTGACAAACTGTTATAAAATTTTAAGAGTTTTCTGGATTCTAAGTTGAAATGTTTGATACTGTGACCATGTTTCAAGTGATCTGATAGTATGAGAATGCCTTCTCTTAGTAGCAAAAATTTGATGACTTATCCAGAAAATGTTAAAACTAATACCCCAAAAATAATATAATTTCTCATTTAGCATCACACTCTAATTCAAAAACTCGGAAATACCTTTGGTTCCAAATACAACAAATCCTACTTCATCATTCTTGCTGAATATTATCTGCATAAACGTGAAAAGGTATATTAGAAGTTTAGAATAAATATTACAATGCCAAAACCCACGGTACATTTAACAGAGAAGTTGGTGGCAAAAAGAAATCCAAATTAAAAATAATAACAGACCTTCTTTTGCACTAACATTGAGCAAACTTTTTCAACTTCTGGCAGCACAGTGTGCATTGTTGGACCAACATCAAGCACCAAAACTAAACCTTCCTGTTGAGTATAAATGTACTATTAGGGGGGGAAAAAAAGCTACATCATAAATAAATTCACTTTAATTACCAACTTTAAAATTTAATCACCTAAAACCCAGCTCAAATCCCTGATTTCGTCTGTATTTCTTATTTTGCATCCATTTCAATATTACAGCGTAATAACACACATCCAATACAACACAAATAAAGAATAACTCAAGGCTAGCAGTTATCATATGAATCCGAGAATAAACAGTTAAGTAGCGAAAATTCAGAAGAAAAAAAAAAAAAACAATGTCAGATAGTAAACAAATGAACGATGATGTAATAGCTTACAAAATTATGCCCGGTTAAAATTAAATTATTTGATAGTTGAACGTGGAAAGAAAATCAAAGTCTGATAATTTACCTTGTTTCGAGCCATTTCGATAGAAATTTGGAAGGATTGCAGTGGAAGCCTTCGGGAAGGGGTTTTAGACAGGTCAGCGGGTTGTAGAAGGAATTATTCCCGCGCTGATAATCTAGCGTTCGTGTGTAAGTCAAGATTTTTAGCCTCGCCCCATTACTACTGGTATTATAATTTTTATTCATTTTTTTAAGAATAGAGGGTTAAAAATGAAAGAAAAATTTTCAATTTATGTAATATTATTTTATTGAAAATAATTAATTAAAAAAATGAAAAAATGCATTATAATTTTAATAATGGTCAAACCAGGGCTTAGTTAAATAACTTAAATCCTATTAATTGGCATAGTGTTCATTTAAAAAATTCAACACCAAAGTTCAATTGCCATTAATGAATGGCTTATTAGCACAAAATATTCTTACATTTGATTGTTTGTATGTAAAACGTTTTTACGTTTCAATTTTTTATATTTTTGTACTTATTTTAACGTTTCATCGTGAAAAACGTCCTTTCGTTCATTTGCCGTGAGTTTTACTATTAAATGCTTATCTCGACTACCTTTTAATTTGAAACTCGAAGGATAAAATGGTCGGCCACTTCATAAACCTCTTCTTCCCCATAACACATGGCTCATCTTCCATCTTCTCCACTATTCACGTTCCGTGCGCACCCACTTTCTTCATCTTCTTCTCGAATCATCTACAATATCTCCTCTCATAGTAGGATGTGCGCAGTGGAGGTCGAACTGAGAAAAGATAATAATTCACCGTTGGTCCATTATTTTTTGATTTGCAGTTTGAAATTTCAAGCTTTGAGTAATCGAGGCTTCCTTGCTATTTTTTGTGGAATATATTCTTTTTTCACAGGAAATTTTGTTGAATGAAAATGCTTCTTCCGTTTATCAGAGAACCCGACGACAATACACCCAAATACGGTATGAAGGATGTCAGTCCATTATCATTGTTGTTCCTTCATTAATTTCGTTGCTCTTTGACATTACAGTTTGGAACTTTATTGAAATGGCAATTTGGAAAAGACCTTTAACGTCGTGAGGGTTATTTTTAGGGATTTGTAGGTATTCCTCTAAAATTTGCATGACAGTGGTTGGGAGTTGAAATTTCTATGGTTCTAGTTAGGTTTTGAGCATTGTATGATGTGCAGTCCATTATTGCCTTGATTTTATCAGTGTGTATTTCTTTATTTCCATACCACATTTCACTATTCATTCCCTCGTCTCCACATTTTTTTTGCATGCAGGTGCAAATTTCGGCTTCGCCATTGAATTACATCACAAAGGCAATTTCTATGCCAAGCCAAAGAATTTGGCATACGAACATGAATTTGTGATTTTCTTTGATTTCTTCCATGCCTCACTGTTTACGAAAGCTAGTTTGATGAAGTTCTTAAATGCGATTGGTCATGATTTGATTTGGAGTTTTACTACAAAAAATGAAGAATGAGTTTAAGGAAATGATTGAGTAGATTGGAGAGTGAGAATGACATCAAAGAAATGCTTAGCGGTAGAGATGGGCATGTAGTAGTGCAAATATATGTTGTAGCCCCACTGCATCGATCTCAGAAGTTGATACGCAATGCAATGAACCACAAACATTTGAAGGTTGTTACGTACCTTTTGTGGAAGAGAATGAGGGTGGAGAGCATGAAATTGATTGGTCAGATCATTTTTTTCATGAGAATGCTGAAGAGTTGTGGTCACATTACAAGGAAACCATCCAACACGATTATGAAGAAGATCAAAATGTGGGTGATATGGGTGTTGAAGATGATGAAGTCGGGGTTGAAGCTCATAACGACGAACAAAGTAGGGGAGATGAGGTTGAAGATTTGGTGGAATCTGATTACGAGATTGAGGATTAGTCGGCGTTTAATGCTGAAATCGAGAATGAAAGGGTTAATTTTAATTTTGGATTTGGTGTGGCAGATGAGCATTAGGTTAGGGGTTCGGATACCGACTACGGAGACTCGAACGAGTTGCGAAGCATTGATAATACAGATGAGGACGATACAACTTCAAGAAAAAGGGCTTCAGCTGATGCTTTCAATTCAAGGACTGATATGGATGATCTAAAGTTCAGACGAGGTAAGTTCAACACAATCTTTACCTTACTATTAACCTTTCTTCTATGAATGACTGGTATGATTCCATTTTCTAATTGTTAATGTTGATATTTGAGTCCAAGTCTTTGTTGAAGGCTGTTATCACTTCATATTCAGTTAGAAGCAATAGAGAGATTAAATACAAGAATGACGATGCTTTGAGATTAAGAGCCAAGTGCAAGGGAGACTGTCCATATGTGTTGTATGCTACCAAGGAGCATAATAAGACAAGTTGGGTGATCAAAACATATGTGGAAGAGCATACGTGCCCCATGGTGTACAATAATTTTAGAGTAAGCTCCACTTGTTTAGCAAATATATATTTATCTTATAGGAGATCTTAATCAAATATGTCGGTGAGCACATTCATGGAGAGGGTGAAAATGGATGGTTTGGGTGATATCTCACATTGGCAAGTGTAAGGAACAAATGAGAAAGCACTTGAGGGGGACTGTGGTGGACCATTACAAAGTACTGTGAGATTACCGTGAGGAGTTGAAGCGGACAAATAGGGGGACCACTGCTTTGGTTGAGTGTGTTGTTGGAGAATTCAGAAGTTTGTTTATTTGCCTTGGAGCTTTGAATGAGGGTTTCATTAGGGGGTGTAGAAAAGTGATTGGTTTGCATGGTTGTTTTCTGAAGACATAGCATGGTGGGCAGTTGTTATTTGCAGTCGGTGTGGATGCTAATAACGGTATGTATCCAGTAGCATATGCAGTTGTTGAGGTTGAGAATGGAGATAACTGGAGAATCTTACTGTAGCAAACAAATTGATACACCGGATTTTCCTGTGTGAGACCTATACTGGATGTTTCAACTTCCATGCTACGCTGGATTTTCTCGTGCAATAGAAAAACAAGTATAATTACATGGAAAAGCAAACAAATTGATCATTGCAGGACGATAAAAGATCAACTTGGATCTTTCCACCAAATTGAATAATTGCTTCCAGATTTTCTATCATAAAACAAATGAAAATACAAATCAATGATTCGTAAAGATTAAATGGGCTTGGGGGACAGGGGCTTGGCTTCCCCCTCCCTATGTCCCTGATGGAATGTATAAACTGCAAAAACTAATTATCTTCTGTAATATCAAAAATGAAAGTAAATCTAGTCAATAGAATGTAAGCAAATTTTGTAGACTGTTTAAATTTTGAAAACATTTATGAAAATTAGGGCAGGAATTCACAGCCTTTTAAGGCTAGAGTCTAGGCCTAGCTTCGATATTATGTGTAGTATATTATAGCACACAACATAGATTGCTTTCCATCTGATTTCTTGAATTACCATGGAAAACTTAATTTTGGATACTTGCATATGCTCTCCTAATCATTGGTTTACCTGATGGGCCTACTGCACACTTCAAACTTTCAAGACTCATTTTACGCAAAGATCTCAAGGTCTGGTTATTCTTTTACCCTTTTTCATGCCTGTTTGTCTTCATGTTCTAAGTGGACATTATGAAAATGGAGAAAACGGAGTAGAACTTTCTTTTTCCCTCTTATCAACTACTGTCCTTTAACAATCTCTCTCTTCTTGGAACATTGAATTTATTCTTATATGAATGAGTTAAGTAGAGCACTATTGAAGGCTCTTTTTCTTTTTATATGAGGGAAGTAAAAATCTTTATATTGTGAATTCTTCAGCGTTCTGTTATGTGTAAAACAACCATAAGTTTTTTATTGCTTAACGTTGGAATATCCTATTAAATGTGGTTTCATGTATTATCTTTTATGTCGTTTTATTTCTTCACCTGTCATTTCCTGTTCCTTTCAGAATCATGGAAATCCGACCAGTCACCAGCCTGAGCTAGTTTTGACCAATTTTACAACACGTTTGGGCCATCGTGTTGGAAGGTAATTTCTTCGTCTTCTATGATACTCGATATTTTATTCTATATCACAATAGTCTGCTATTTGCCACTTTAGTCATGCTTCATTAATAACACACACTCTCTCTCTCTCCAGTCTCGGAGTATCTATGTCCATATCTTATTTAAATTAGGATGATACAATCTCTATTTCCACAAGAACCCAATTTCCGTGGCCGACGATTTGTTACCTTCCACAATCAACGTGATTTTATATTTTTCCGCCATCACCGGTATGTAATCCTCGAGCTTTTACGATTTCTGCATTATATTCTTGATGGTATTTGTGATCTGTATATCTGATTATTACCTGTTGTTTCGTGTGAAGCTACATATTTGAAACCAAAGAAAGCAAACAAACAGAATCAAAAGGCAAAAAAGGCAATGATAGTCATAGTAAGGAGGCAAAGCCTCGATAGAGAGTAATTTCCCGGCTTCAGGTTTGTGTATAATTCCTTTTTCGTCAATGCCGAGTGCACTTTATGTTTTATCTGTAAATGCTAGTCAAGAGTCTGACTTTTGGAGGAGGGGTTGAGTCAAAGTGATTGGTCTAGAACTGGAGTTCAACACTGCAAGAATTTGGACTTTATAGTAGAACTAAGAATCTAAGAGGAAGAGGACAAAATGGAGAGATGACACTCGCGAAAAAATTTCAATAATGTTAATGGCACTCACCAGATAGAAAAAACCTCAAGACATAGGAAGAAACCTGTACTGGTGAGCAGAGGACCCTGGAAGAGGAACCAAAATATGGTTGCATTTTTACCTTACAATGATAATTTGGAGCTATCTCCAATGAGACTGAGAGTCTGTTTGTAAGTATTCTGCTGATTAGTGAGAGTAAGAAACAGATACTTCTTTTAGGGGTTGGGGAGAGAGGGGTGCTTCCTTTTGTGAGTCTTTATTTCATGACCAAAATCCAAAAGTCATGTAACATGACTTCCGAGGGGAGAGGGAAAATAAGACAGACTTTTGAGAGTCCCTCTTATTGTGTAATGTGTATGTGTGTTAGGAGTATTATGGACAGAATAGTGCAGCAAGTACAAGTATTAGTAGCAT
>CAIGRN010097289.1:0-34749 GCA_903798345.1 Fraxinus anomala
TTAAAAAGTCAAAAGTTATTTCAGTGATTAAGAAACTTTTTTCGAATATATTTAAATAATTTTATGAAAATATTTTGTCTTTTGACTAAAAGAGTTTTTGTATGAAGTTGATTTAATGTAACTCTTCAGAAAGATATTCTACAAAAAAACAAAAGTAGAAATCCTATCAGACGGAGCTTAAGAATATTTGTATCGTACCCTAATTATGTGATTTTATGTTTTCAGAAAATAGTTGCTTATACTTTTTTCTTAATAAATTCATCAAGATTATAATTTTTCTAGGCATTTGTAGTTTGTTTTTCAATTTCAGGATTTTGGGAATTAATAACACAATTTTTGGAATCCACTAATTTATGAGAAATGTTATTAATGTAAGATGATAAAAAACGATGAATTAATCTTTTATTTATAAAGGTTTACATGAAAACTTGGTTGAAACTAACTAGAATTCAAAAGAAACTAAAGGACAAAAATAGCATTAAAACTTTAAATGCAATTTTCGAGTCCTAAATGAACTCGGATGGCCAAAATCCATCGTATATCTCAGTAAAGCGGTGTATTCTACTTGTCTTGTCGTTTTCTTTCTAGAATGGTACTATGGGCCGAAGTCAAAGCTCGACTGTCACACATGTACTATTACATTTTTTTTCTTTGTTGTCCTTCAACCCATTCAGCTATCTGTTCTACATTAATGAAGATGATGATATTGCTAGCATATTCCTATAATGCATTTGTGAGATCTGTCTTCAAATTATTCATCTTTTAATGTTAATTTATAGGTTAAACAGTTTGAGATCGCTTCAATTCTATGCTATTCTTCAAACTTGTCGACACGCTTCTTATCTAACTAAAAAAAAAAATACCACTTAAATCGTGGACTATTTTGTCTCTAATGAGACCAAGGGAATCATTAATAGTAGGAAACTAGTACGTGTTCATTTTAAGGAAAATCATTCATCTAAAATCAAGATTCTTCTATTCATTTGTCTGTTTGCATTATTGTGAAAAGCTGTATCATTAGGCACCAAGAAACATCACTCTTCAAGTAAAAAGTGGGCAAATATTTTTAGTACCCCAAGTATTTTCCAATGCAAATAAATCAACCCAATTATTGTACTCTTTCCAATAAAGCTATTGATTGGATACCATTAATCTTCTTGCTCATATTTCAGTTCCATTTCTTTTCTGTTTAGTGCTGCAAATCATGAAAAAATAACTAGATACATTCCTTCTCGAAGTTATTTCTAGATTAATAATGTTACTTTTCTTACTTTGTTGATAAATATAAACATTGAAAATAATTAATTATTTTGAAATCAACTTTGTCCAAAGTCGACTCAAGTATTAGGCGAGTTAAGTGATCTCCTAAGATCCCTTATATATTGAAAACTTCTAATTTTTAATTTTTTACATATGTTTGGCTTTGTTTTTGCTTATGAATTTTTTTGTGAATAATCAATAATATTAAAAAAAAAAAAAATATTGTGAATGGCCTTTCAGTTCGTAATAGTAAAAACACAAATAGTTAGATAAATTTAATTTATTATAAAGAAATTAATGAATTTGCATACAATCTAAAAATTCTATTGGTATAAAATAAAATTTAAATATATAATTTATAAGTTGGTAATATTATAAGGAAAGAATAAAAGGGATATTTTAACTTTTATTTTAGCATCTTACAAAAATAAAAAATAGAATAAATAAAATTTTTGTGAGTAACATCGATAGGTTTCCATTGATAATGTTCTAAAAGGCATGATGCGTGACAAGATGGCGACATCAAGTCTCTAGCCTTTCAAACCTAAGTGTGCCTAGGTGAAACCTAAGCATACAAAGGCGCTTTCTAATTTTTAATATTATCTTAAATATTTTGACTTTAATAATTCCTTCAAATAGTCAATGTTAGAGTTTTCAAAAACTTAGCAATTGAAAATTGGAAGAATGAGACTTTTGTTTAAGTTAATTGGTCCAAGAAACCAGTCATGCTAATTTAGTGACTAGGCCCATATTAGCTAATATGTCCAAGAAATGGCTCCAAAAAATTGATTTTATTTAAAGAACTAATCATTTTTAAAAAAAAGATTTTTAGAAGAGGCAGGTGCCTTTTTACACCTAAGCTCACATTAGGCATTTAAAAAATGCCTCGTGGATATGATATCAAACATTAGTAATCATCTCTAAATCACCAAAATATAATGATTTCAAATTAGAATTAACAGAAGTCATATTATTAATGACTACCGACGTCCTTTTCGTTAGTGTGTGAAAAGCATAAACGATGATTCTTAACATGAATAATGGCATTGCCAGACGGATGCGCATTAGTGATCACCATCGATATTGCTATTGGTAATTTTGTTTAAATCACTAACATATATTAATTTCAATTAGAAATATCAATCGCCGATGGTCATTCTTTCGGCAAATTTTTAAAAGAATTTCCATTAATGATTTTTTTATATTAAATTTTCATTATTATTCTCCAAAAAATCACCCTCGACTATTTTGCCTAAGAGCTCCAAATTCTTTGCCCAAGTTTTCTGTTGGCCATGTCTGTGAAGAATTCTGAATTTATATGAAGATCAATAAGCAAAAAATGGACTATCCCAGTGGATGCACCGGCAATGCTATAAGGAAAGTATAAAAAGATATTTTAACTTATACGTTAGTATTCTATTAAAAATAATAAAAATATTGAAAGAATAAAATTTTGTAAATAACTTAGACGACTTCCCGTAGATGATTATAGCATCATCGATAATTGCTATCGAAGGCAATGGTTACTAACGGTTGTTATAACATTTCGATAATTCTATCGTAATCACCTATAGTCATATTGTTGTTAATGATGACCGACGACTTTTTGTCGATATCTGAAGTACCGTAGATGATTCCTAGTAACATTATTGATGACATTGTCACAATAATCGTTGATGAACGCTTGTCGGTAATCCGATATCATTATTGATAATTTAGTTTGAGTCACCGGCATATATTGATTTCAATTAGAATAATCATCAAAATCGGAAGTGCACGAAATTGCGACAAGTAATAAACTAGATTGCAAATTCAATGTTGATCCCACGAGGACTGTGCTACTAATTATTGAAATTAATAATCCTCACTTTATTTGAATGATCAATTGAAAAGATGAGTAAATTAAACTAAAACTACTAAAAGAGCAATTATTGGTTGGAATATATGAACTTCGATGTTAGAACTTCACGATTACACCTAATTATGTGGTTCAACTTCACCTTTTAAACTTTAACAATATACAATCACTTAATAAATCGATTTTTTCTAATTTATTCAACGTCTTTCTCGAGTAAAATCAAAACTGCTCAAGTATAATTACTCATTATATCTATGTGTGGATCACAATATAATCAAGATGTATTAAATATCTAGAAAATCTTCATGCGATCACACAAACCATGAGAGTAAATATGTCACGTTCTATTTCCTTAAATCAAATGCATGTAGTATCGGCCCCAACACCCTTCATCCCCTTGCTCGTATTTTTCGAAGCATATAGTCTTCTCATAATTCTTTCTACAAGACTCTAGTCCGTGGCGCAAGTTAATGGAGGTAAATATCAACGAGAACATGCAGTGCACTATGATAGAACTACCCTCCTCTTGATAGGTTAATATCAGTTCTCATTTCTACTTGTCTAAAACAAAATTTGAACCATTTCAAAATGAATGAATCTTAACACTTGCGCCAAGTAGGCATTTTGAGCTGGCCAAGTTTTTTGTTTTATTTTGTAGGTTTTTTCGAACAAAGGAAGTGAAAAGACCGAGAAAACCTGGCCTAACAAGCACTTGATGCCTTGAACCTGGGCAGGCCGGCCCTTTCTGAAAGCAGTTTGATTCTGCTTAAATTAAATATCAAAACGGATATCAGAATCAAGAACGGAAAGGTTTGGTTCGGTTCTCTATTAAGAACCAAATCTCTAATTTTTTGAATTTTTTATATTAAATAAATCAAGTTATTTTAATCTTTTTCTAATTAAATTTGCTAACTAATTAAATTAGTCCAAAAATATCATTTTTCTGTTCATTTGCTAACTAAATAATTGAGCCCCTATTTGATACACATTAAAATTTTCATTATCATTCTTCTACTCATTTTCAACCACACATTCTTCAATAAAATAATATTTTTCACCACATTAATAATTTTTCCTTCTTTTTCAACCACACATTCTCCATCAATCTACTATTTCAAAATATATTNAGTTTCAACCACACATTTTTCAATAAAATTATATTTTCTATCACTTCAATAACTTTTTCTCCTTTTTCAACCCCACATTCTTTATCAATTTACTATTTCAAAATACATTCTTCCAAAATAATGTGCCTCAAACACAGCCAAAAATATCATTTCCCTGTTTTCAGCTCAAGCCCAACTTTATAATTTAAATTTCAAATTATCAAATTAGAGTAATTTTAAGTTTTTCTCAATCATTCTGTCATTTCTCAAATAATCGAAGTTGACTAGCTACACCTCTCTTCTTCTTACCCTTATTTTGCCATGTTCATTGAATATCTTCCACTTTGATCCAAATAATTTTTATACATTGGTAATTAGATCTTATTAAGCAACTTGTTATTTGTAAATGCTTAAATTGGGCTATATTATTTTGTAAGAGTTAATGAAATGTTATTGTAAAAGAGAAAATTGAATGTGTCATAAGTTGGATTAATGTTAAACGTTAAATTTTTAATATAGTACACAACAAAATGGAACCGAACAGAACCGGTTGATTACATAATTAAATTTAGATCCAACAATTCCACTTACTAAATACCCAAAAATTCTAATTCGATTCGATTTTCTTGAGAACTGAACTGAACCCTGTTCAGCCATAGAAATTTGGAACATAATTAGAGTTAAGCGAAAAAAGAAACAACAATACAGTATGCAACTTGGTAAAAGCTAATATGAGGAACACTTCGTCACGAAAATTATACTAACATAAGTGCTCAACGTGTAAACAAGATATCAAGGTTCTACAATATTGTCAAAGAGTGTCATTGCTAAATATGAATTCACTGACCTCATACAAAGTATTTCCAAATGTACATGACTACTAGGCGACGGCTAACAGTAAACAGTGTCTTATTGTGCCATCGTCCAGTATTCAACTCTTTCTTCTCTAAACTTATACAGGGAAAAAATTACCATCCCCCAAAACCAGGATGTAAAAGCTCTCCAGTCAGCCTTCCAATGTTTAAAATGACAACTAGAGAAAAAGTTATAGACTCATTATTCAGGAAATGTTCTACAAAAAGCTATCGATTGGTATCAGTATAATCATAACTTCTGTTGCACCCAAATCGGCATAAGCCCAATGGGCAAAGACCAATGGCCCAAAAGTAAAGAAATGGCTGAAGCCCATTTGCAGAGGCGCATCAGTCGAAGCCCAGAAATTTCGAGGTGCCATTGCTCGAAACCCAATGTATCTCCAAGGCCCAACATTACCGGAGCACCTCAATGCCGAGGCTCAAGAGAAAGCGGAAGTACTAAACAAATTGATAAAGTTCCGACATTGAAGTACTACTTGTTCAACTAAAGCTCCGAAGCCTATACCTTAAACCGAGTCTCAATAAAGCAGAATTTGAAGATTAACTATGACAAATGAAGACCTACGATAAAAGATCTTAAAGTGCATAAGATCCTCTTGGAATGATTGATTAGACAGCTGCAATGAGTAGAAAAGGGTTAATCATGTCAACTTAGGGCATCGGTTGGCCGCCTTCTTTAGAAGCATTTAAGGCACCATGAGCTAAAACAATCAAAAATGATGCCTATGAGGTGATATTTGGGTCAAGGAAATGATGTCACGTGTTCCATCATCCAACGGTCATTATTATACATGTAATATTATAAATAAACCCTCATGGTGTCATAACAGGGTTTGAAAAAAAAAGGGTGATCAATAACACAAACATATTCCCTCTCTTTGATGTTGGAATTTTGAAGAAGAACATTATATAATATCGGTATTTATTTTATTTCTTTCTTAATCGTTCATTATCGTATTTTGTTGTTCTTTTATTTATAGAATCCCGAATATATTTGTCTCGTGTCAAAAGCTTCTCTCCACGTTCAAACTCAATATTTTCGACTAGTAATCTGTCTACACGTGTCGGAATCAGCTTGCGAAGACGCGAGTGGGCCCAGATATCAGATCGATGAAGAGGACTCAGATGATCCCCAAAGATCTTGTGACTTAGATAATGATGATGATGATGATGATGAAAGCTTGCTTTTTTCACAAGAATTGAGGAATGCACCATTATGTGCCATCAAAAATACAAAAGTACGACGGAAGAGGCGACTCGGCCAAATATCTGAATAGTTATAAAACACACATGAGCTTGAGAGGTGCTTCACCCATCGTCAAATGCAGAGCCTTCCACCTCACTTAGCGACCGAGATTTGGTAAAGTAGGCTGTCCCCAGGAAGTATTCGGAGCTGGCGACAATTTAAGAAGACAATCCTGAAGAGATTTACCTTGAGCAAAGAGCAAGAAGTTCACATCCAATGCCTTCAGGACATGAGACAACAGTTTGGAGAAACGTTGAAAATTTTCCTGGCCCGCTTCACTGACGAAATGACATACTGTGTTCAAGTTATTGGTCGGGAAGCATTCTCTGCATTGCGGGGAGGTTTGAATATGAACGCCCTATTTTGGATGGATGTGCAAAATTAGGATCCTACCAACTACGATACTTTGCTCGAAATGATGAGACGAGCATCATCAATGAGGAATTAATTGACCATCAGAATAGAGCCAGCAAGGGCCTCCCACCTCTATAGAGACAACGTGGAAAACGACCAACCTCTCACCTAATGGACCACCAATGGAACCAGGCTGGAAATAAAATTGTGTCCCCAGCACTAGACAATCACTTGCCACGGCTACACTGAATGTCGTGCCCATGTTGGCTTACGAAGATGTGGAGCTCAAGACCAATGTGCGATAGATTAAATCCGAACAGAGGGCCCCCCAAAGAGGGCGAGAGCGAGGGCAGGGTTCGGTACCTAGAAATAAGCTGAACACCCCCTCAATATTGTTCTTACCATGTAATTCTTATAGCCATGATATTGCAGAGAAATTGCTCAACATCAAAGACAAATGAACGTACAGAATGACCAAATAGATGTCTACCCCCTAGGGACATGCCTTCACCAAGGTAAGATCATAGGCCCAGACGCGAGGAGACAACTCGTCGTCGGGAGCCATCTCCGCGACAGAGGAGAAATCGCAACAGATAAGGGCCTAGGGAGGGGCAGCGACAGCGTAGGAACCCTCTGACTAATATGGAAGATGCTCCAATCCATGAGATTGATACTATTTTCGGAGGACCTTATGTGGGAGGTGATACGCGGAACCCCTAAAGGAACTATGCAAGAGAGGCTACGATTTTCCCGATGACAAGTTACACAGTGGATAACAGTTCACAAGGGAGATCATTGCCCTCCATATCTTTCACTCAGGCAGATGTCGAGGGAATACACAATCCACATTGCGATGTTCTTGTGGTAAGGACAGTTGTGGCCTGAAATGGGTTAAAATGGATGTTGGTCGATAATGGTAACTCCGTCAATATCCTTTTCGGGGCCACTTTTGACAAAATGATTGTTGATCACGAGGTAACCCCCATTACAACCCCCATATATGGCTTTACTGGGGATAACATCATCCCGCAGGGAAGATCACCCATGCTGTGGAGATGGGAGAGCACATCAAACAACTTTAAATTTCATGAAATTCTTAATAGTATATGGCAAGACAGCTTATCATGGGGTACTAGGTAGGCCCGCTTTGAAAGACTTATGGACTGTCATCTTCATTCACCACTTGTGCAGGAAGTTCCCCACTGAGCAGGGGATTGCCATTGTGAAGGGTGACCAAAGGAGAGCTCGGGAATGCTTTCTGAATTCTATAAAAAAAGGCTGAGCCAAGGGACGTCAACATAGTACTTGTAGACGTCCACATGGTAGGCGCTCAAGAAAAAAATCCTGGACAGGAAGATTCCGAGATGATAGATGTCGTCGAACGGCCGGCCATGCCCGATGAATTAGATCCGCGAATCATCGAATTTGAATCCCAGATCACATCGGTGGAAGAGCTTCAAAGTTTTCCAGTGGACCTCTAAGACCTCAACAAAAAATTGCAAGTGGGAAAGAACCTACCATCGGAGGCGAAATAAGAACTAAAGGGATTTTTGTGTAAGAACCTTGATATTTTTGCTTGGAGGCACGAGGAAGTGATAGGCATTTACCCGAAGGTCAGTTGCCACTACTTGAAAACTGATCCAAAGGTTGCCCCGCACAAAGAAAAGAGAAGGGCACTCAACCCAAAAAGATATGAGGCCCTTAAGGAGGAAATAAAGAAGTTGATCCAGAACGGATTTATCACAGAGGCCATCTACCCAAGATGTGTATGCAACCCGATATTAGTAAAGAATCACAATGATAAATGGAGGGTGTGCATTGATTTTTCCATTCTTAACCAAGCTTGTCCAAAAAATAGTTTTCCCCTCCTGAGAATTGAACAACTTGTGGGCTCCACCACTGGGCATGAGCTCCTAAGCTTTATGGATGCCTACTTAGACTACAATCAAATTTCCACGCACCCGATAGATAAGGAAAATACCTCATTCATCACTAATAGATGTGCTATAAGATGATGCCCTTTGAGTTAAAAATGTCGGTGTTACCCACTAAATGCTCATTAACAAGATGTTTGAAAACCTCATCGGTAATACCATGAGAGTCTACGTAGATGACATGCTGGTAAAAAGTTTGAAAGCAAATGGTCATGTGAAGCACTTGAATGAAACCTTTCAAACTCTCTGAAGGTACAGAATGAGACTGAACTTACTTAAATGTGCATTTAGGGTTGCTTCTGGAAAATTCCTGGGGTATATGGTAAATAAAAGAGGATATAGGCTAATCCAGAGAAGATCCGGGCATTGATTGAGATGAGGTCACCACAAAGACCCAAGGAGGTGCAAAGTCTAACTGGGTGAATAGCGACTCTAAGCCGTTTCGTATACAAAGCCACTGATAAATGCCTCTCCCTTTTCAAATCTTGAAAGGGGATAGAAGGTTTCAATGGACAGAGGAGTATAAAGAAGCCTTCCAGGGGTTGAAGAAGCTCCTAGGGCAGGCCCTCTCCTCTCAAAGCTTGAGTCTGGAGAGGTTCTACAACTCTATTTGGCTATTTCTAATGAAGCCATCAGCGCAGTTCTCATATGAGAAGATGAGGCCCTCCAATTGCCTATATACTACGTGAGTAAAGCACTTACAGAAACAGAAACTCGCTATCCTGATATGGAGAAATTGACTCTAGCACTGATCACAGCCTCCAAGAAATTGAAGCCATATTTTCAAGCTCACACTATACATATGCTAACCAACTTCCCACTCAGGCAAGTGCTCCAAAAACCCGATGCCTCAGGAAGATTGTTGAAATGGGCTTTTGAACTTAGCGAGTTCAATATTGTCTACAAATTAAGAGCGGCCATCAAAGGTCAGGCCCTCGCCGATTTTGTTGCGAAATTTGCCAATGTCCCAGAGATGGAAGAAATAATGAAACCTATCGAGCTTCCCACTTGGAGTTTATTCATAGATGGTTTATCTGGGGAAATGAGCTCAGGCGCAGACGTGGTCTTAATCAGCCTTGAGGGACATAAGCTCAATTGTGTAGTAATGTTTGGGTTCAAGCTACCAACAATGCGATCGAGTATGAGACACTGTTAGCCTACCTGAAGTTAGCTAAAGAAATGTAAGTGAAAAGGTTACCCGTTAATAGCGATTCCCAACTGGTAGTTAGCCAGGTTAATAGCAACTTCACCGCAAGGGACAAAGCCATGGCCACCTACCTCAAGTTGGTGATGGACCTGCTCCCAACTTTCGACAAGTTTGAACTAACTCAGATTCCTCATTGAGAACACTCATGATGCTGCTTTATCCAAATCAGCTAGTAGCAAAGATTCTAAGGTACTGACAATGGTGTCGATTGAGCATCTCTTAGAACCATCCACTTCTAAAGCAAATGAAATGATGTGGGTAGAAGGGAAGCCTAAGTGGATACAACCCATAAAGGCTTTTCTTAAAGATCAAGTTCTCCCTACTGACAAGGAAGAGGCTTATAAACTCAGGAGAAGAGCAGCCCACTTTGTATTCGAGGATGACGTATTCTATAAGAGAGGATTCTCCATGCCCCTCCTTCAGTGCCTCGGGAAATGAAAAGCTACCTACATCCTTTGTAAGATACATGAGGAAGTGTGTGGCAATCACACCAGAGGGCTTTCATTGGCACAAAAAGTACTTTGACAAGGGTATTGCTGGCCCACTTTCAAGAAATACGCTATTCAATTTGTACGAAAATGCGATAATTGCCAACGTTTCTCTCCCCTCCAGAGACAGCCCTCCCAGGAGATTCAGCCCCTGGTCATTCGCCAAATGGGGTATTTACCTTATAGACCCTCTACATAAAGGCAGGGACAGCGCAAGCTTTGTTATTGTCGTCGTTGACTACTTCACAAAATGAGTTAAAGCCGAACCTCTGGCAAAAATTACAGAAGCCAACATTTCCAAGTTCTTATAGAAAAACATCATATGCCAGTTTGGAATTTCCCAGTACATTGTCTCTGACAAAGGTCGTCAATTTCACAAAAAAAAGTTCAGGGACTTGTGTAAAGAGCTCGGAATCAAAAATCATTTTTCAACACCTCACCACCATCAAGCGAATGGACATGTGGAAACTATGAACAAAACCATAAAGTATACCTTGAAGAAGAAGCTTGATAACTCTAAAGGAGTATGGGTGGACGAATTGCCACAGGTGTTATGGGCAATCAGGACTACGAGTCGAACCCCGACAGGAGAAACCCCATTCTCGATGGCTTACGATGTAGAGACAATGAGGCTGGTGGATGTTGGTTTACCCCCTCTTTGTCGGTTGCAATTCAACGAAATATCCAACGATAAGTTAAGGAGATGTGAGCTGGATTTTCTCGATGAAATGAGGGATTAATCTCAAGTAAGGCTGGCCTCATATAAGAGGAAGACAACTCGTTACTATAATGCAAAGACTAAGAAAAGATCCTTTCGGGGTGAACGATCTTATGATTCGAAGATTGTTCATATCCTTCAGAGAACCGGGAGTAGGCACCTTGGGTCCAAATTGGGAAGGACTATATCGCATTAAAAAAGAGTTACGAAAAAGGACTTATTGGATAGAATACCTGAATAGGAAAGTGCAATCACACCCATGGTACGTCGAACATCTTAGAATATATTATCAATGAACGGGTTGTAGCTGGAATAACCCTCCAACCTTTGTAAATATTTATGGAGTTCAATGAAATGATGTTGTTAACTAAAATGCATACAATACAAGCCTTCCATGACGAGGCTGAACGTCATGGGGGAAGCCTCCACATGGATGCATCATCCACCATGTGGGGAAACGTAGGCTCCTCGAAATGGAGGATCCGATCCCAATGGGGATTACCTTATTGATCCTCTGAGGCGTACAACACAAGCCTCCTATGACGAGGCTGAACGTTATGGGGGAAGCCTCAATATAGATGTACTATCTACTATATGGGAAAGTGTGGGTGCCTCAGAATGGAGGATCTGATCCTAACGGGGATTATCTCATTGATTCTCTGAGGCATACAACGCAAGCCTCCCATGATGAAGCTGAACGTCATGGGAAGAAGCCTCTACATGGATGCATCATCCACCATGTGGAAAAGCGTGGGCATCTTGGAAGGGAGGATCTGATCCCAAAGGGGATTACCTCATTGATCCTTTGAGGCGTACAACACAAGCCTCACATGACGAAGCTGAACGTCATGGGGGAAGCCTCCACATGGATGCACCATCCACCATTTGGGGAAGTATGGGCGCCTCAGAAGGGAGGATCCAATCCCAAAGGAAATTAACTCATTGGTCCTCTGAGGCGTACAACACAAGTCCCCATGACGGGCTGAACGTCATGAAAAAGGAAACAAAAATTATTCAAGTTCAGATTGATCAAGTTGTTGCTGAAGTACATCTACTTGTTTAATTTCAGATTGTTCATGTTGTTGCTGAAGTGCATCTAATTGTTTAATTTCAGATTATTCAAGTTCAGGTTCAACTTATTAACTTCATATTCAAGTTATCATTCAAAATCCAAGTTGTAAATTGCAAGACATGCTATGATTATAGAAGTTCAGAAACAATGAAGGACGTGAAATAGAAGAAACATATACTTCATTAATGAAAAGTTTGTACATAAGTTAATATTCTATGCAGGGGGTGGCAGAGGATCTGATGCCTTTGCAACTGGTGCTTCAGCAGTTGCAGCTTCTTGGCCTGAGGCCTCATCTTCCAAAGCACCCTCTTGGTCCGCCTCAACTGCATCATCAACAGGAATTTGAGGTACTTCATCAATGCAGGTTCCTTGAGCCCATTTGATTTTTTTAGGGTTATTTTGTTGCTCATTATTTTAACAACGTTTCCATAACTTCCAAACTATTCAGTCCAACAATTATTCCGCAATATTTTTCCCTAGCTTAACGTATGTGCAATTTATTTTTCAAGATAGTTTTTTTACCGTGTATATTCCCCAAAGAAAATTCATGCTTAATGGCTATATCTTCAAGAACTTTTTTGAGAAAGGAAAATCAGCTTTATCCATGTAATAGCTTTAAAGACATGAAGAAAATTGAATTGATAACTAACTAGCAAAAGCGTTCCTCGAGAGGTATTTGTAAAAACTATGAAATTGATTCTCGCCAGTTTCAATTGAAATTTCCCACTCTTGGAGTGGACTCTTCTACTTTCTACTGCATATATATACCATTGCTTGGCTGTGAATCCACTTCAAGTAAAATGAAGGGGTAGTTTTTGAGCAACTATAACGGGATGAATGAAGCATATGGCAAAAGAAGAAGAAAACTGCAACTGCTGGGAAGAAAAGCACTAATTAATAAACATAATTCTAAAGGAAGAAACCTGGCCAATGCGTCTCATAAAACTACTACTTCCAGGTTACAATACTATTCACTACGACTAAGTTGAATTTAATTATTCTGAATTTTATCTTTTTATTTTGAATTTATACATCTGATTTAGGTCTAAAAGTGTGCATGAGATTCCTCATTCATTAACTTTATCTACAAAGAAAATGAAAGAAATGGAAAAGATTGATGGTACCATGAATGTTAAGGAACAAAAGTAGAATCTTGAGACATACACTGAAGATGATGCTAAGCAATTAAGGGATTACAAAATCCCTTGGATTTTGTTTCATGATGGATATGAAAATGGCCAAAGATTGTACGATAAATTCAATGAAAGGACTTGTCATCAAATGTAGGTTCCTTAAGCACCATTGTCTCCAAGTTAGACTTCTTCAATACTTCAGATGTCAGCTTCTGATGATTGTTTGAGATTTCAACCTTTTTTGTCAAGGATGGCACCTCGCACTGGAACTCATGAACTTCCCTCTTCAGATCCTCGATCTCTGCCAAGGCAGACTTTAACTTGGCTGTCTCTTCAGTTCGTTGGGCCCTCAGCTCTACCGCCTCTACATTTATTTTCTTTATTCTCTCATCCGCTAAGGCCAGCTTTTCCACAGAATCCCAGTTGCGATTTTGTATGTCCTTAAGGACATCTTGGCTCTTCAGTGCAACTCCCAGGGCCCTGGCACTTTAGCTCACAATTGTGGTCGTGAGATCAACCGTGTCACAGGTGGAGACGTAATCCTTCCATCTCTCAGTCTAGAACTTGTAGAAGTTCGCAGTAGCACCCCGGACGTGATTAGGCAACATCTCCATTACTGTTGGGGCGATCTCCTCATCTTGCCCCGCCAAGAACCTCCTAGACTTCCCTGGATTCCTCACAATTGGGGACTTCTTCTTAGCAGCTTCTGAGGTCTTCACTATCTCCTTAGCAGCCTCTTCATTGGCCCTTACCTTCTAGTCCTTGGAAGCATCAAATGATGATTGCATCAACTTAGGAGACGGTAGAGGCAGAGTTGACTTGCCACTTGGGACAACAGTAGTCTCGAACTTCACATGAGATGGGTCACTTCCATGGGTCAACTTTCTCTTCTTTTGGGCCTCCTCTACTTTGCCCTTGTCTTTATCCCCCTGGGTCCCCTCCTCCTCGCCTTTCTCAGCATGCTCTTTACTGAGGCACTCAAGTTTTCCCCTCATGTGTTTAGCACCACCAGATGAGGGCTTCAACGCCTTGGGGCTCACAGTAGAAGTAGCCTTCAAAATTGAGGTCATGTCCGGCGTAAGGTACTTTTTATTCCCATAATCATCTGCAGACAAGGAGTTAAAAGTTAAAACATGTACAACACAGTGCCGCCTATTGAGTCAAGAGTTTCAGTTCTTACCCTTCGAGGCCATCAGTCTGAAGTTGATGAAAAATTTGTTTCTGTCGATTAAACGATCAAAGTCGTGACCTCTGAGGACGTCTGTAAATATCATCAATCACGTCCCACTCTGCTTGGGACAATTCGAAGCGAGACCCTAAATCTGCAACAAAACAAATAAAGAGCTCAGAATGCAGACCTACTAAAAGATGATAAATTTAAATGTGAAATACTCACAAGCTTCAGAGTACAAGGGCGGCACAGTACAAGTTGGGGCTTTGTCCCCCTCAACCATCTGCCATTTTCGCTCGTCCAGAACCAAAACTCCTTACATCCCTTGATGGAAGAAGGCATACCTACCTCCCTAGATGTCATATAGTACTAACCCTTAGACTTTCCCTTCCTTAGTATCATAGGCTGGAAGAGGGTCGGGAAGACGTGGAGGGGTATGTCCTCATCTATGGAGGTTTCCTTCCAAGAAAATATGCCCCCCACCAACTGGCTCCACCCATTAGGTAGTAATTAGGTGGGAGCCAACATGTAGGACCTTATCATCGCCCTAAAAAAGGGGTGCAGGGGTAGACACATACCTAGTTTAAACATGTATTCATTGACAGCCACACATTCCGACCTTGGATAACAGGCTCGTTCGTGGGCTTCAAGTACTAAGAGTTCTACGGAATCAGGGATCCTATACTTGTCCCTAACTTCGACTAATTTTTCAGAGGTCACACAGAAGGTATCCTAGCAGCCCCCCACCTAGCCTCGTAATCTATGAGAGGTCGCTCATGGCTTAATACTCACCTTCTGACCCTTCAGAAGAACCCCCTAATCTAGCCATTGTTACCCTTTTATTGGTGTCACTTGAACTAGACGCCATAGATGAACAAAAGATGAAAGAGAAAAAAAGCAAGGAATGATTAAAATTTTGAGGAAATACCTAAATTCAAGAAACTCTAAAGAGGAGACGTCGTCGGAGAATAAGGAAATAACCGAAAAAGTTTGAATGTATGGAGAAATTCAAAGACTTTACAAAAAGTGGAAACTGATGTGTGAGAGGAATTTTATCTTTTATAGGAGACAAGGACGATGCTCAACTGTTGGATCTATGCTTACTTCATTTGAAGCATCCATTTGTGATAGCATATAAGGCATTGAATTCAAACAGTTTTCTTATTGACGTCTCAAATTAACGTGTGTTTCTCACACACAAACTTCGGCTCGTCAGCCTCAAAATATAGCAGCATAATCATCATTACGCATTCAATAAGTAACGGCTAAACATGTATTGAAAGTTGTAACGCTATAGTTGTCTTTTCTTGGAAATATGCAAAAAATCAAATCATTGACACAATTCTCAACAACATACGTTATTGAAAACCACTCAAAGGAGTTTCGACAGTTCAGCACTTCACTGCTTCGTCTCTACATACAAAGTTCAGCCACAATAAAAAGGAGCTTTAGCAGCTCAGCACATCATTGCTTCGGCTATACATACAAAGTTCAGCCACAAATAAAAACGAGCTTCAGCAGCTCAGCACTTCGCTGTTTCGGCTCAAGAATGCGAAATCCCCTCTTCGGCTCAACGGATGTCCCATTCACCTCTCTGTGGCGTACGTGAACCAAGTTCGACATTAAACTCCAACTATGACATAAATATCTATACTTGGATTTGGGAGATTATTGTGCTTGTCGAAAAAACCTAACCATGACAGGAAACGACTCAAAGACAGAAGTTGACACATAACATAAATGATCATACACGGACTTGGGAGATTATTGTTGTGCCCAAATCGGCATAAGCCCAATTGGCCAAAGACTAATGGCCCAAAAGTAAATAAATGGCCAAAGCCCATTTGTATAGGCGCATCGACTGAAGGCCAGAAATTTCGAGATGCTATTGCCCGAAGCTCAAAAATTTCGAGGTACCATTGCCCGAAGCCCAATGTATCTCCGAGGCCCAACATTACTGAAGCACCTCAATGTTGAGACCCTAAGAGAAAGCGGAAGTACTAAACAAATTGATAAAGTTCCGACGCAGAAGTACTACTTGTTCAGCTAAAGCTCCGAAGCCTATACCTCAAACTGAGGCTCAATAAAGCAGAATCTGAAGCTCAACTATGACAAATGATGACCTACGATTGAAGATCTTAAAGTGCGTAAAATCCTCTTGGAATGATTGATTGGACAACTACAATGAATGGAAAGAATTAATCATGTCAACATAGGGCATGCGCTAAAATGGTCAATGACCTACGATTGAAGATCTTAAAGTGTTAAGATCATCTTGGAATGATTGATTGGACAACTGCAATGAGTAGAAATAGTTATATCATGTCAACTCAGGGCATGGATTGGTCGCCTTCTTCATAAGCATTTAAGGTGCCATGAGCTAAAATAGTCAGAAATGATGCCTATGAGGTGATGTTTCGATCAAGGATATGATGCCATGTGTCCCATCATCCAACTATTATTATTATACATGCAATACTATAAGTAAACCCTTTTAGTGTCATAACAGGGTTTGAAGAAAAATGGGAGATCAATAACATAAACATACTCTCTCTTTGGTGTTGGAATTTTGAAGAAAAACATTGTGTAATATCGGTGTTTATTTTGTTTCTTTCTTAATCGTTCATTATCGTATTTTGTTGTTCTTTTATTTACAAGATCCCGAACATATTTGTCTCGTGTCAAAAGCTTCTCCCACGTTCAAACTCAACATTTTCGACTAGTAATCTGTCAACACGTGTTGGAATCAGCTTGCCAAGACGCGAGTGGGCGCCTAGTATCTGTTGGCGTATTTTTTATGGTCAACAACTTCAAAAGGGACTCTTCATATTGCCATACATGGAAACGAGATTACTCAGCTTTGAATTTAGAACCTGTGCATGAATTTAAATTGAACTTACAGTAACGGAATATAGTGGTATTTTTCTAGCTAAGTTAAACATGACAAATAAAGAACCAAAACATATTTCACCATATCTTCTTTATCGAGGTTAAATTGATTGACCACTTTTGTTTGGACTCAAGTGAACACGATTATTCTCAATTGATTCACCAAACACGTATTTCACATTTCTAATTGGAATCCAACTAGGGAAGCAACAAACATATGTAATGGTCTCAACTCAAGGTGATTAGTACTGACAATTTCAACTCAATCATGAAGCATCAAGTTTCTCAGCAATAGTAATCAACTCCATTGACTAGCTCTAAATCAAATAGAAGGACAAGAAGAAGATCCAATTCCCACATCAATAATTTTTTTTTAAAAAAAAAGTTCTTCACTCATCTTCATGTCCCTATAATCTTAGACAATGTCTATCGATATTTTCTATTGAGAAAAATAATTGTTAACAAGAAAGAACCAGCCACATTGAAGCTGTAGTCAATGCATACAAATTTGTCTGTTCCATGCTTGTAGACTTGTAGTGCCAATCTGCTGTAAACAGATTACTATTTGGCCCCAAGAATCTTCACCCCCTTGATCGTATGATTATAAATTTATAGTTTAGTGATGTTTAATGTAGCGTACAAAACTAAGCAACCTGGAAAGCTTGATCTGGCAAAGAAGATGAAAGTCTCATAGTTTGCATGGTTAATACTATTGCTTCTCTATTGCCATCTAATGGCCTTTCCCGCAATATGTTACGCAAATCAGGTCGATAATCTTTACAAACTGATTAAATCCAAACAATCAGATTTTTCTTCCCATGCATATAAATGGGATGAACTGGATATTGCATCAGATAAAAGATTTTCCTTCTTCTGTTTATGTTGGAGCTCAAGATGGGATGATGGAAGCTGAAAAGATTGAGAGTCTGCCAGGACAGCCTCAAGGAGTGGACTTCAATCAATATGCAGGCTATGTAACAGTAGATCAAAAGGCTGGAAGAGCATTGTTCTATTACTTTGTGGAGTCACCTCAAAATTCTTCCTACAAGCCTTTGGTCCTGTGGCTTAACGGAGGCAAGTTAACAAATGAAGAGCCTCCCTACCCTACCCTCCCCCCCACCCCCAACACACACAAACAGTTAGACCACATAAATTTGGCTACCTTAATAAGTAGAATTGAAATTTCGAAGTATGGAGCACCAAGCAATATGTTTATCTGTAAAATGAATTGGCCTAAGTACATCTACTTAGTTATTGTGAGTTCAACCCAGTCTACACTGGTTGATTTGAGTGATCTAGGCAATTGGCCCTCAGGATAAATGAATTTGACCCCATTTGAATGATGAAGACTCAAGGCTACACAGAGGTAGGACCAGCTCTGGAAACATGAAATGCCCAAGTCAGTTCCATTGAATATATGTTTCTATCCTTCAAACTAGAACTCTCTCCTCTGATGGATTCATAGCCACTCCTATTGTTGTTAGGTCGCAAAGATTCTCTAAATACACCAAAAAGATAGAAAGAGCATATAATTTACATGGTAATGAATTGTCATTAAGGAATTATTGGACCGAATAGCTATGGAGATAATTTTCTGACTGGTCACTAAACTTTACGTTAGGTTTTAAATGGATCACTAAATTTCAAAAATTTCCTCATTAGTCACTCAACTTTACAAAACGTAATCACATCCATCGTTCAGTGATGGATGGATTACATTTCGTAAAGTTCAATGACTAATGGAAAAACTTTTGAAATTCTCGGTGATGGGAATTACATTTTGTAAAGTTCAATGGCTAATAGAGAAATTTTTGAAATTCAATAACCTCTTGAAAACCTTACACAAAGTTTAGTGACTAATCAGGTAATTTATCATTTTTTATGTTTTTTTAGCTTTTTTCTTTCTTTTTTTCTATTTTTTAAAGATGTCAGCACACAACCTTATCAATTACTCCCGAAATAAAATGTTATTCTTTTTTCTAAGTTCAGCGATAGTAGAGAGAATAAAATTGCATGGTAGGTATATAAAAAAAAAGACCGAAAAAATAATGATTGGTTAATTACCTGATTGGTCATTAAACTTTGCGTAAGATTTTTAGGGGTCACTGAACTTCAAAAGTTTCTCTTTAATGATGGAGGGATTATAGTTCGGCGATTAAATGTGAAATTTTTTAAGTTCAGTGATCTCCTGGAAACCTTTCGCAAAGATCACTGACCAATCATGTAATTATCACGGTAGCTATAGTATAATTGTGAAGTCCTAATGAACATTCTATAATTTTTATCTCAACTATTTTATCGTTCACTTAGGTGATTTAAAACTTGAATTATTGAATATTGAACTAGTAACAAAAGTCATAAATTCTGCCATTGACAAGCCTATGTTTGGCTCATGTTTATAAACAGTCAAATCACTTTTTATCTACACAACGAACAAATACTACACACTCATGAGCCATTCATTTCTATCTAATTTATAATATGAACAATTTATAAATATTTCCC
The DNA here is from genome assembly GCA_903798345.1 of Fraxinus anomala. Taxonomy (NCBI): domain Eukaryota; kingdom Viridiplantae; phylum Streptophyta; class Magnoliopsida; order Lamiales; family Oleaceae; genus Fraxinus; species Fraxinus anomala. Next base: position 19,817 of record CAIGRN010097289.1, read on the forward strand.
AAAAATGCTCATTTTTTAACTGCAGTAGCCAGAATTATACTCAACGATCTCTTCTTATAAAGATCACAAAATTAATCTATTTACATCCTACCAGAATTCCATGTCACCAGGCCACACTAGAGGTGATGAGGGGGTTTCAGAATGGTGCTCTTTAGCCAGAATTATACTCAACGATCTCTTCTTATAAAGATCACAAAATTAATCTATTTACATCCTACCAGAATTCCATGTCACCAGGCCACACTAGAGGTGATGAGGGGGTTTCAGAATGGTGCTCTTCCACTGCAGGCGTAGAGGGGTGATAGGAGCGGCATAAGATCACACGAGTCGGGATCCCCATTTGTTCTTGCTTTTTTATCTTCCTGCTACGCTCTACAGTAATAACCTCATCGTGCTTATAGTCCAACTTTTCAAGCCCTGACGTGGGACTGTGCCTCTAGGCAACGTTACAAAAAGAAGTCATCCTTGTATTAATCCCCAGATCGAGCCCTAGTCAAATAAGGGATCGTGCTTCAACGAAACAAATGTCCATAAAGTTCACTTATTGATACTCAAGTCACAAACCATTCATTTTCTATTGTGGAATAACAGCTTAGTACTTGCTTTCATTACTTGTGCATTTATACTCATTGCTCCTCTCCAAACACTCCTGTTTTCACATTTGCTTTAACTATGACCTTCTGCACCGCCGTTGTTTCCCAGCTCTTGTCCACTAGATTAAACTATATACAAAACAATAATAGAAAGATGCTAATGTTCAGGACCAGGGTGCTCATCACTTGGATATGGAGCCATGGAAGAACTGGGACCTTTCAGAGTCAACAGTGATGGAAAGACGCTGTTTAGAAATGAATATTCCTGGAACCAAGGTAAGCAAACTCCATATCCATAATCCGTCATCTAATAAAGTGCTTAATATATAACATGGAGCTAATATCAAGTAAACGGCAGCGGCAAATATATTATTTCCAGTCCCCAGCAGGAGTAGGGTTCTCATACTCGAACACGACCTCTGATTATGGAAACACGGGTGACAAGAGCACGGCTTCAGATTCTTATACATTCCTTATAAACTGGCTAGAAAGATTCCCTCAATACAAAAACTGAGATTTCTATATAACAGGAGAAAGTTATGTGGGTCATTATGTGCCTCAGCTTGCTTACACTATCCTTACAATGAACAAGAAACCAAATGAAACATTCATCAATCTCAAAGGCATTGCCGTAAGTTCGAACTTAAAATTTCCTTTGCACTTCAGAAGGACTTGCTATCAATTAGCAGAAGTCTGATTACAAGTTTCAATTTGTGGTGCAGATTGGAAATGCCAGGATAGATGACAATACAAGTATTAAAGGGATTTATGACTATTTATGGACTCATGCTTTGAACTCAGCTTAAACAAATGCAGGGATCAACAAGTACTGCGATTATGTCACTGGTAACTTTTCAGACCTTTGCTACAAGTATCAAGGCAAAGGAGGTCAGGAGGCTGGAAATCTAGACATTTATAACATTTATGCTCCAATTTGTCACACTTCCTCACCAAATCTTATCCATGGTTCAGTAAGTAGTCCTTATTGATGCTGACGTTTATGCTTAATTTATGAAATCAAAGAAAACCATTGAACCCCCTAATCTAAAATCTTAAACTGTTAGAGGAGGTCAAGTGTATATCATTCCAATATTATCATTCAACACATCCCTTCACGTGTAGTCAGAATTCATTTTTTTCCCATCAAAGCCTAATACGTACACAATTTCATTCAATGGGTGACAACAAGACTTGAACTCAGGACTTCTACTTGCTCTAATATCATGTTGAACCACCTAATATAAATGAATTCAAATATAAATCTTGAACTGCCAGAAACTATGATTTAAGCAAAAATTGTATCCGATTCTTACTAACCCTGATATTAACTTGAAATTAGGCGAAAGAGTTTGATCCCTGTTCCAGTGAATATGTATACTCCTATCTAAATATTGCCGAGGTGCAGAAGGCCATTCATGCTATCAACACATCCTGGTCACCTTGCAGGTACTTCTTTCTTTATTAAGTAGCAATATTATAAATGCATCGGTAAACATTTCAATGAAATTCCAATCAACAATGACAAACAAAGTGCTTTTTTCAATAAATTTGGGTCGGCAACATTAATCTTTCCTGCCATTCCATTCGATCCATTGCTAGATCTACACGAAGATTCAAAGAAATATGAATACTAAAGCAGTCACCACTGACTTACTGAATTTGCATACAGTGGTGTAGGATGGACACATCCCAACAACAATTCTGCCAATAATCAGAAAGCTGATAGCAAGCGGCATTAGCTTTTGGGTTTATAGGTGAGTCTTTGCCATTTAATGTCAATTATAGCCGCTAATTCTTTTGATTCTGTAACACATCCTAATTTTAATATATGACTATGTGAATGTACAAACATATGAAATATCTCTTGAACAGACTAATCCTCATTTTCCCTACCCATCTGCCTACTGTTAAATTACTTTAGGTAAAAAAATGGCAATTGAAAATGATGTTTCCACCAAAACTTGCAGTGGGGACATTGACGGGCGAGTTCCAATATCATCAAGGTACTCGATAAACACTTTGAATATTCCGGTGGAAACTGCTTGGTATCCATGGTACACTAATCAAGAGGTAATTGTCCTATACATATAATTTATAACAATCATGTTATAATGTCATAATCCTTGACATAATGCCACATGATATTCCATCGTTAGTCTGTTTTAAACATAGTCAATTTTTCCATTAAATCATGTGCTGACACTTCGAATTATATCACTACATCTGTTACATTTTTTCTGGCAAAATCCAACTTCTAATCGCCCGCGCATGCTCATATGACCGGACTAAAGTATAGGCCTGTTGTGGCCATAAAAAAGATACATTTCAGTTTACAATTCCTCGTGATACTGACAGGTTGGAGGATATGTGGTTCAATACAAAGGATTGACACTGTTGACAGTGAGGGGAGCTGGGCATAAAGTTCCAAGTTACCAACCAGAACGTGCATTAACTATGATCTTATCCTTTCTTCAGGGAAACTGCCACCATCTTCTCGATGGGACAATATTTAGTCCTATGCACTTCAGTCATCTAAACAAAATTTGCAGAATATGAAAATGAATCTCAATACTTGTGTCAACAAACAAAAATGGTTGAATTTTGCATGCCAGAATCCTTTATTCACACTCTCTTAATTTTGGTCTGTACGCAATTTTACCTCTAGTTGAATAGTAATGATTGGGCTAGAATGGTTTCTATTTTTTTAGTGATTTTCTTTTGTCTCAATTGTTAGAAACGTGACACAACTTGGCAACAGAAATGATGAGGATCAAAGAAGTGATTTTCTTTTGATTTGCATATATATATATATATATGCAAATCAAATTATTTAAAGGTGCGCAATTATTCATATATTCTGGGGGGAATTATTGCAATTGCCAAAAATTATTAATATAATATTTTCTTTTCAATTGTACCATGCGCATGCTACTTGAAATTGACAAGCAAGGTATCTTTCAATCTAGGTTTAATGTGATAAATAAAGAACCTAATTAATCGAGAAGCATCAAAATTTCACATCAATTCACATTAAACTCCATCGGCCAGCTCTAAAACAAATTGGAGGACCAGAAATTGTTTCTACAATCATAGGAATTGTCCAGCGACATCTTATCTTTAGATTGAAGTGGACATTATTGTTCTCAATCGATTCTCACCAAACGCATTTTCGCATTTCCACTAAGAGAACCACCAAAAATTATTAAATTGGAATCCTCAACTCAATCATGCAGTATGAGATTTGCATTTATTCAAACTGAATTACAATGGCTAGCTCTAAAGCAAATAGAAGGACCAGAAGTAGATCATAACTCCCATGTAAAAAGGAACAAGAACAAAACTGTTATGCTTCGCCATCTAGGCTCCCATGTGGCTCAGCTAACCCACCGAAATCCTTTTCGCCGAAGCCGTGTGGCATCCCATGTAGAGTAGGACCTACCAGAGTCCGTTTAAATCCGATCCACTGAAGCTTACTCTTATCGGAGTGAATCATGAGGCTGACCCTGCCAAAATCCCTCTACTAAAGACAAATCCAAGGTCCAAACGAAATTTCTTTGCCGAAATGGCGATGTTCAATGAAGTAGAATCCAATGCTCAATTAACACTGATGACGATCCACATTTGAAGGTTTTGAATTTATGAAATCATTTTAGAATAATTGATTGAACTTTTGTAATTAGTAGAAAGATCAATCTTGTCAGCATATATTATAGGGTGACTGCCTCCTTTTTGGAGACATTTAATGCACCACATATTAGTGGAGTCAAAATTAATAATTAGGATAAGATACCTCGGTTAAGGATATGAGGCCACATGTCCCCCCATCCCATGGACACCATTCACATATAACACTATAAATATCCCCCATTTGTGTCATTTAGGGGTTAATTTAAATATATCAATTGCAAGCCGTACATTCTCCTCATTTTTATTAATCTTTGGTTTTTAATGTTTGAGGTGTGATCTTGATCTTGAGTTTGATTCTTAGTCGGTCGTTCATTATCGTATAATTTATCTAATATATTTCGCCGGAACCAGAACATATCTCTCTCGTGTTATAAAACCTCTCCCACGTTCAAATCCGAGATATTATCGATTGACAATCAGTCCACGCGTGTTGAAATTAGCTTGAAAGAACACGAATGGTCGACAAAAACAAAAATAATATCTGCTTCCATATCATGATGTCCCTACAATAAGAGAAATTGTCGAGTGACATTTTCTCTCAAGAAAAATGACGTTTTAACAATAAGAATTGGCCGCATTTAATTTATAGGCAACACATGTATCAATCAGCTGTAAACAAATCATAATCACCCCTTTTCTCTTATAAATGTACCATTGGCGAGTGTTTAGTGAGTGCTACACGTATTCAAAACTTTGCAACCCACAAAAGAAGATGAAAGTCTCACAATTTGTATCCATATTATTATTGATTTTCTATTGCCATCAAATGAACTATCCCACAATCTGTTGTGCAAATCAGATGGATAACCTTTACAAACTGATAGAGTCAAGAAAATCAGATTTTTCATCTCACGAAGACACATGGAATGAAGTGGATATTTTATCAGATAAAAGATTTTCTTACCCTGTACGTGTTGGGGCTCAAGATGGGATGATGGAAGCTGACAAGATTGCGAGTTTGCCAGGACAGCCTCAAGGAGTGGACTTCAATCAATATGCAGGTTATGTAACAGTGGATCCAAAGGCTGGAAGAACGCTGTTTTACTATTTTGTGGAATCACCTCAAAATTCTTCCTACAAGCCTCTGCTCCTGTGGCTTAATGGAGGTAAATATAACGGACTTAGAAACCCCCACACACACCACAAACAAAATATGTCCCATTTATTTTCAATCAAGCATGAGTGGGAGTACAATTCACTTCCCTTTGCTGCAAGAAATGTCCATAAAAGTAAGAGCTCTTATTTTATTCATTTCATACCTGCAATAGTGTTAGTGATGGAGTTGAAAAGTTTGCTGAAGAAGACTTCAATTCTAAAGCTTCAACATGGGTTACAATATAACTTTCTACTAGATCGCAATTTTTTCCCAACTATCTAATTCTAATGTGCAAAAGAATATAAAGTAAACAATTTTAACAGTAAAATGAAGTCCACAGTTAATCTGCTCAGTTGTTAATTCATTTATTTATAAACAACTCACGTACATTCATTATGTAATGCGGAATAATAGTAAAATAATGTTATCTAAAACCAATGGTGTTGAACAGTAATCTAAGTGTTAAACACCGGTGGTTCTAAAATACATTACTCATAATAGTAATGGTGCATTGCTTACTTTAGAATATGCACTCATTGAACCTCTCCAAACATGCTTATTTTGAGAATTTCTAACAACTATCAAGTGCCAAAACAATAAGTTCTAAATTTGCTTTAAATTAAGAGACCCAACTTAATCTTTTACTTTTTTCGCTGCCATTATTCCCATTCCCTGTCCATTATAAAAAACCATATACAAGAAAATAAAAGCAAATGCTAATGTACAGGACCAGGGTGCTCATCACTTGGATATGGAGCCATGGAAGAACTGGGACCTTTCAGAGTCAACAGTGATGGAAAGACGCTGTTTAGAAACGAATATTCCTGGAACCAAGGTAAGCAAACTCCATATACATCAATCCATCATCTCAGTGAGTATTTAATATTAAAACATGGATCTAATATAAAGTAAATGGCAGTGGCAAACGTATTATTCCTAGAGTCCCCAGCAGGGGTAGGGTTCTCATACTCGAACACGACCTCTGATTACAGAAACACGGGTGACAAGAGCACAGCCGCAGATTCTTATACATTCCTTGTAAACTGGCTAGAAAGATTCCCTCATTATAAAAACCGAGATTTCTATGTAACAGGAGAAAGCTATGCAGGTCATTATGTACCTCAGCTTGCTTACACTATAATTACAATGAACAAGAACACAAATCAAACTTCAATTAAGCTCAAAGGCATTGCGGTAAGTTCAAACATCAAATTCCCTCTTCGCTTTAGAAAGACTTGCTGTCAATTAGTAGAAGTCTGATTACAAATTTCAATTGGCGGTGCAGATTGGAAATGCCTGGATAGATAAGAATACAGGTACCAAAGGGATTTATGACTATTTATGGACTCATGCTTTGAACTCAGATGAAACCAATGCAGGGATCAACAAGTACTGCAATTATGTCACTGGTAACTTTTCAGACCTTTGCTACAAGTATCAACGCAAAGGAGTGCAGGAGGCTGGAAATCTAGACATCTATAACATTTATGCTCCACTTTGTCATAGATCCACACCAAAATCTATTCCTGGTTCAGTAAGTTTTCCCGATTGAGGCACACGTTTATGCTTAATTTGTTTTTAAAATACAGAAAAACCAAAATAATTAGGTACTTGTTCCTGGCTGCTCTCAGTTAGTATCTATTGATGAGTGATCACCCACTATCTGGCTTGAAAAGGTAGTCCGAAAGCTTCCTCACTCCCAACAAGCAATTCTGAAATATTTATGTACTAAATTTGTCCAGAAACAAGTTAAATTTCAAAAGCTTCTATGGCTCTGCTTTTACTTGTTATTCATTATTTTACATTTCTCTGTAGTTAGAATAAAGAAGTTACCTCTAACTATCTTAATTTATTATCCCAGCCTATCTATAGTAACCAAACTTAAATGATCAGTTTTTTTAATTCTAACTGAAAGAAACTTTAAAATTAGGTGAAGGAATTTGATCCCTGTTCTGGAGATTATGTATACTCCTATCTAAATCTTGCCAAGGTGCAACAGGCACTTCATGCTATCAACACGTCCTGGTCACCTTGCAGGTACTTCTTTTTTACTAAGTAGCAGTATCATAACGTTTCAATGAAATTTCAGTTAACAATGACAAACTAAGCGCTTATCTCAATGATTTGGGTGGGAAACATGAATCTTTTTCAGCCGTTCAATTCATTGATAGATCTAGAAGATCCATTGAAATTTGAATAGCTGCATGAAATTTCAATTAGATGATGTAAGCAGTTGTCTATAAATTCATCATTGCCTCTGAGATGCTATCAAAAAATATTATATGGAAGACTAGTGAAGTTGTCACCAATGACTGACTTAATTTGTATACAGTGACCATGAATACAAAGACAGCCCAACAACGACTCTACCCATAATCAGAAAGCTTATAGCTAGCGGCATTAGCATATGGGTTTACAGGTGAGACATGCCTTTAGATGTCAATTGTAGCCTTAAACTCTTTGATTTTGTATACTTCGTTGAGTTCTGTTGCCACACATCCTAATGTTAATATACAAATATGCATACATATGAAATTTTCCCTGTACAGACTAAGTCCTCATTTTCTCTACCACAAGCTAAATTGTAAATTACTTCGTGTGAAAATGGCAATTGGAGATGATAGTCCAAAAAAACTTGCAGTGGAGACATGGATGGACGAGTTCCAATAACATCATCAAGGTACTCCATAAACACTTTGAATCTTCGAGTAGAAACCGCTTGGTATCCGTGGTACACTAACCAAGAGGTAATTGTACTACACTTATGACTCATCATCACCTTTGCATGCTATCTCTTTCTGTCTTATACTAACTTATAGTCCTGTTATGGCCATGAAAATGCAACAATTCCTTGTAATACTGGCAGGTAGGAGGATATGTGGTTCAGTACAAAGGATTGACGCTGTTGACAGTGAGGGGAGCTGGGCATACAGTTCCGAGTTACCAACCAGAACGTGCATTAACTATGATCTCCTCTTTCCTTCAGGGGAAACTACCACCATCCTCTTAATAGAATAACATTAGTCATGAGTCTAAAAAAAATTATACAATTCGAAAATTGAATCTCAACACTCACGTTTATAAACGAAAATGAGGGAAACGACAATGTAATCATGTAATCATCTATCATCAATTATTCAGTTGCAATGAATGAATGTTGAAACAAAAAAGAAATAAAAGCTACTTCTGAAAATAAACAAAAAATGTCATCTCTTTCATAAGTTCTTTTGTGTTTGTAAACTTTACACTATATTCCAAACAAGAAAACCACAAAATATATATTTCTCTTACATCAGAAAGCACTGATTAACTGCGAACTATACCTAGAATTTCAATTAAATAAAATTTCCAATTTTAGAACACAAATTCTAGCGCAGATGCAATGACAATTTAAAAAAGAAAATACAGACCTAGCATTAAACAGCTTGCCGTTTTGTTCCACGTTCACTGGTGACGGCTGATTTCGTACGTGGACCTGAAGATGAAGAAGCTGAAACTTCGATTTTGAGAAAAAGAAAAAAAAAATCTATATTCTGATCTTACATTCATGGTAAAGTGAGATTTTGTTGAAAATTATTCATCTTGTCCTCTTGATTAATCTGGTTTATTCATTAATTGTTAATATTTACTACATTTTTTTTCAAAAACTGAAATAATGTCTTATAGATCAAATTGATAGTTGATGCAAAAGACTTGTTTATGGTTTTAAAGAACATGAGGTCTGTTTCTAAATTTATTTGATATTTTGCAATTATTTGAAATTATCATTTTCGTTGTATTTTCTTCATCTCGATTTGCATGAAAAGATCTCAAATTTGATTTAGGGGAGTAATTATACAATCATCACATAATGCAAATCGAAACATTGATATAAATCAGATCGTCGAAGGACTGGCATTGACCAATATAAATGTCAAGACTCCATTTGAACCAAGAGCCCCTGGCAAGGAAGAAGGGAGGAGGGGGGTGGGGGGGGTGTCAGGCAAAAGATCGATGGAATAAGAGCAATGGTTGGTTCACAGAAACGGAAAAAAAAAAAGGGAAGACACAAACATGTGGAACCCACTTTTTTTAATAATATTTAAATTAGGTGAAACCCACATCCATGTGACTCTTCAATAGATCATCTGGTATGAATAGTTCTGTACATTCAGCATTATTCATAGTTCTGTACATTCAGCATTATTCATGGAATAAGGGTTTGTGCAAAGTACTCCCCACACCTCGGAAAAGGAACCGACAGGAAAATGCAGATTTACATAATGCACACAAGATAATCTCGACGAAGACATACGAGTGTAAGATAATTTATTCAAGTCGAGAAGTTATTAGTTTGAGTCCACAATTCTAAACAAATGTTCGGTAAAATTCCTAGAGGACTACCTCAGTAGGGCAGGCAAAATTCAGTGCCACTCCACATTTGGAGTTGGATACAAAGATGCGAAGCCATGAGTACTGTATTTCAATGAACAACTTCTTTTCAGCAGTCCTTCAGCTTACTTGCTGTTGGTGAGTTCCGTACACAGGATAAGCCCCATAGGCTGCTGCTGCATACATGCTTGGGTCGTGATGGGGCGGCACAGCATATCCATAGCCATCGTAAAAAGGCCCTCCGTAGTATGCACCAGTCCACTGGTTTCCAAAATCAGCTCTCGACTGCAAAATCCCAATGCAGCAATTAATATGTAGTCTAGCTTATATGAGCATTATTTGGCTAAACTCAAGAAAAGTGAAGTTACCTTTACCTACAAATATGTGCTTGGAGCTTAACATTTTTCTTACTTTTTCTTTCCAAATAAGAAAATTACTTATTCCAACTTTAACAACCACCCTATTTATGTACAAGTTTAACTTTTAAAGCTTAGCCAAACATGATCATAACTTCCTCACTAATGCTATTAGACATGGGCTCAAACCGGCCAACATCAATATTATGCCTAACATAACCAGGACAGTGAACCCTCCCATCCACCCCCAAGAAAGAAGAATAAGCAAACAAGAAAACAAAAGCAAGAACAGCCTCAAGAAACAGGCAAAAAAGTGTACAGGCCAAATGACCTTATATGGAGAGTGATTCTATATCATCAATTTGGAGCAAAATATACAAGTATTCTTTAATAAACACATCATAAGCTTTGCTCAATGATCTTAACCATCAATTTATTTCCCTGACAAGATTAGATAAAAAATGATTTTTTTTTTCAAGAAAAAATGTAATATGAAACTCATAAATATACATAAATATTCGTTCACCTCTTTTTCAGAGAGAGAGAGAGATAAAGAGTATGGGCATTTGTGGGGGTTAGAGTATCTCCAAGAGACTCTTTAAATATGAAATACTTTCTATTTTAAAGAGTCAACATTTAAAATTATGCTCCAAGAAGCTCTTTAAATTAACATTTTATTTTAGAGAGTGAGTTTGACTCTCCAAACTCACTCTCTATAATTTAATACATTCAAAAAGTTTCAATGTAGGAAAACAATAAAATAATCTAAAGAAAAGCTAGTTAAAATAAAAGATAAAGAAAAATAATACATATTTTTTGGGAGTAGTTATATTTAGTGTTAAATATAAAGTTTGTTGGAGTACTTCAAAATTTTAACTCTCTAAATTTATAGATGCTCTCCAAATGATAGAATGTGCTATTTAAAAATAGAGTCTCTTGGAGATACTCTTAGAGGGGTGAAAATATGTCTTCTTACCTGTTTATTTGCTGGATTACGTCCCCATGAAAGCCGTACAGTTTTATTTCCAATTGTTGTACCATTCAACTTCTGCAATGCCTCCTCGGCGTCATTTCTGTAAAATGTTCAGATTCAGAATACTGCAGCTGAAGTAGCTATGGACAAACCTTAGAATTTACCTGCGACTACCAAGGATATCATAAGTAGTAAGTTACCTATTAGCATATTGTACAAACCCACATCCTTTCCCAACTGGTATCTTTACAGATAATATTTCGCCATACTGCACAAATGGCTGCCTGAGATCTTCTTCGCTGGCATTAGGGTCAAGCCCTCCAACAAAAATCTACAAGCATATATTAGCCAATAGGTATTGGAGACAATGAAAAGACAAGGAAAAGGACTGGATAACTGACTGTTGTGTTTAGGGTATCTCCATCAGGTTGCGAGCCTTGGGCTGAAACTCCATTTGAGTACACACCTATTAAACCAGATTATAGAAATTTAATTTTTGAATTAAAATCCCAGATATAGGCAATTGGTTTAGTATACCACTCTCAACTCTCAGCATGCTCAGAAATTATTTGAACCGCCAAATAGCAAGATGTCTTACGAAGAAATACAACAAATTAAGCCTCATTCCAAATAATTATGGGGTTGGGAGAATTTGCAAGAAATAAATTATATTAATTTGTTGGGAGAATTGAAAGCCCTTGATGACGAGGTTTCAAAAAATTTCATTTTATATCATCAAAATAGTGAAAAAAAAAAAATCTGTGGCAGAACTAGAAGTGTAAGATTTCAAAATTAGTTACAGAAATTTGAAAATAGAAATCTGCAGAGAAAACTGATATAAGCAACTGCAAAGCAAACGAGTGACAAAAAAAGGTAAACACGAGTAAACTACCAAATAACATCTACATTCTAATTCAGATAAATATGCCTGGCTTTCGAAAGAGAAAAACTAGCTGTATATTTAAATTTTTCTCAAGTACAAATTTAATTTTTAAGACAGTATAGGTTACCAAAGAAAGGAACATGTACTCATCTAGGTGTCTTAAGTATAAAAAGAGATATCCAGGTTAAGGTTCAAGATGCCACCTTTCAATACTTTTATTTGGTTCAGTATAGTATAGGTATGATGAAAACTGACGTTTCCCCATTGTGTTTTATGAACCAATACTAGGATCACACCGAGGTTAATTTGTCCTTTTTTCTCCTTATTCATTTCAGGAATGCAGACACGAAACATAAGCAATTTTTTTCCCCCTCTCTTCCTCTAAAATTTGAGATGGAAATATATGATGGGCATGGATCATTCAACCAATAGCTGTCTTATTCATCATTTCCCTTTATTTTTTGCCCTCGCCAATACATTGAAATATGCATCTCTGTACATCCTTCCACTTCTCTTCCTATTTCATTTCTTTCTACTACTCCATCCCACAGACCAATAGGTTGGATCCTCATAGTCAGTGAGAATATGTTAAATGGTGTTCAAAAATTCAATTTAGAAAAATTGGCTTTTGTGCAGTTCATCAGTTCCTAAAAATAAAGCGTGCAGAAACAATTAATTTTGCAATGCTTGAGAGAAAAATCCAATTAAGTTTTGCATACATAGTTATTTGATACCTTGGGATGAATATTGTTGTTGGTATCCAGATGATTTCCTCGGTGTTGCCACACCAATTCGCATGGGCCTGCTAGAACAGTAGACACCATTCATTTCAGTCATAGCCTGTGATCTTTCGTTGTCATCTCCAAACCTGACGAAGCCATAGCCCTTTGATCGACCGGTGTTGGCATCAATGACTACTTTAGCAGCTTTAACAGAGGGATATTTACTAGAAAAAGTTTCATGCAGTAAGCTATCAGTAACATCTGGAGCTAAATCTCCTACAAATATAGAAAGATCAGAACCATTATTTGTGCGTTTGTCACCCATGCTAAATGTAGCCCAATTCAAACGGAAAAGTTGATCAGTGTTGGGCATAGAAATGTAAGAATAAGTTTGCAACACTTTCTCAGCAGCAGCATGTGTAAAGAACTCGACAAATCCATATCCCTCGGAAAAGCCCGTTTGCTTGTTACGAATCACCTTAATGGAGGCCACCTACAAAATGATCATCTTTGTCATAGAGAAAATGCAAGATAACAGATCGCTCAATTTCTTTGATCAAAATTAAAGAAATAAAAAAAAATTGAAAGAGAAGTCTGTCAGAGTGCTCTCACAGATTTAGTGGACTACAACATAGATGAAATATAAATTGCAAATTACTCATGTCATGGTTGAGAATTATAGTGCTTATAAAGATCTGTTTATATAGTTCAGATACGAAAAAATGACGATTATTTTACTTCATAGGAATAAATTCAAGCCCCCAAGTTCCTTACTTAATTTCCAATCGAGTAAAGCATAAAATTATCCTTTCTATCACTTTCCTTTTCCAACAACAGTCCCAATTATACTGAAACTAAAGGTTTTAACCAAAATGTCAGAAAGGACAGCTTACAGAAGTCTTAACTCTATAAAAAGGACATAGAAGAGCAAAAATACTTTCACTAAGTACTAATAGATTTTGTGAGAGGCATGGAAAATTGATTCCAAATAATAAGATGCTGCAAGTAAATGAACATAGTAAAATAAAGTCATTCTGCAATATAACTTCTTTAAATTAAAATAACAGTCACTATAAACTTAAATTCTAGTATCATTTCATCTACTTGAATCACAAAAACTTGAAAATGGGAATTGCCTAAATCTTTATCTGGTTGAAACACAAAACATACAGAAACTAAGACAATATAGTCAAAGAGTATATGTTGAATCCTCAAGACAAACTTTCTGGGAACTGCTACTGTGTACCATTTGGTTCTAAAAGTTGCATCCAAAATCTTCATATGTAACTATCCTGGAATAACTGTACTAAACAACAGCATGTTTTCAATGCCAGTTGTGTAGTAATGTAACAATGTTGACACAAGAAAATTAGAAATCAATCAATACTCAATGTCATTGCTACTATATATGATATATGAACAAAAGTAGTATCACCTCCAACATCTTGTTTGATTTTCACTATCATGGTTTTGACAAAATTAATTCCTATGCAGTAGGACTAGACAAATGTCACAACAATTTAAGTCACTGCACAAATATGTCTTCTCTGCACTCATTATAGGAAGTTTCCAAAATAAATAAATATGTCAATTTATATAAGACACCAAAAAAAAAAAAAAAAGGGAAAACATTTGTCCATTTTAAGGAATATAATTAGAAGAGCAACATGAGATTTGATTTCCGAAGTATTTGACCAAATCTTCTATGATTAGTAATACATAATTTAGGACACTTGACCAAATCATTATACGTTATTATGGTNTTGACCAATAATAACTTGACACATAGAATATACTACTTATTTTAAAAAATATTATATCAATCATGCATTAAATGCTCACTTTTCCCTGTAAGTGGTATAAGTGGGTAGATAAAACATTTATAAAACATCGAGAAGTACACTTAGAATGTCAAGAACATTATGAAATGTAAAGAACTCTTATGTTCAAATCGAAATCTCGTTTTAAACAAATGAAGTGTCAAGTATCAAAATAAATATGGTCCAAATGTCGATAAAAACTTTTAAAATGTCGAGAACGTCATGATATGTTAAGAATAACAACTATTAAACACAAATTATCAAAAGAAACAAGATTTCAAAGAAAAATTACCTTCTAACGAGAATTGTGGGAAGTCTAATCAACTGCAAATTTGGATGAGATTAAATTTTTCGGAATGAAATTATATGATTTTCTTATGAATTGGAAGCATATAATTATTTTTTAGTGTTAATAACTTTTCTACTTCATCT
>CAIGRN010097291.1:0-39110 GCA_903798345.1 Fraxinus anomala
TATCTTGTTAGTCATGCCTAAATGTAGAATGGGTTAGAAATCCGAGCTCTAACTGATCCATTTATTTTTCCCTTCAAAAGCTATAACTGATTTATTTTTTCATAGAAACATAGTGCTAAGTCCAGGGTTCTAAACAAGCATCCTCAGTAGAATTGAAATTATGTCAATAAAATTTTACCGACACCCTTGAATTTATTGGAGCACATCACCTTATAGTGAGCATAATGTTGAAGAATTCATGGACAACCCTAAAAGCTTTACAAAGTTAAGCTTTACAGTTCATTTTGTCAGGACAGTCTTGTTTATTGTAATTTCTGCATAAACATAGTTTCTTCTTGTTTGTCTTAATTATAAATTTGAAATAGTTGCAGCTTTAATGGAGGCATACTAGTTTTGTTCTATGATACGTCGTCCTACGAGGCTCGCAACTATGAACAAAGAGAATAGATCTTCGGAAGTTGTAGGTCCCACAGTGCGAATCACACGAGCACGGGCTAAAGCCTTGGGTTCATCAGGAGGATTGCCACCTTTGCATCCCTCAACTAAACAGGACGGCAAAAAGGTTTTGAAAATGAACTCTAAAAGAGCAGCGTCTGACGAGAACAAACCTGCTGCAAGTTCCTCTGCATTTTCTCAGCATAAGAAAAGGGCAATTCTTAAAGAAGTAACTAACACACACTGTGAAAATTCATACAGAAATTGCATCAAGGCAACAAAAGTTCAGGTAAGACTATAATCATCATTTTGATGATAAATATAAAGTTAGGCTCCTTTTTCATAACTCTCGTTTACGCTTGTTATATCTCAAGAATTTTATTTAGGGGAGATACAATTTTTTAATATTTGTAGAATGCTGTCTTTGAACTAAAAGTTTGGATTTCTCTCCCAAACTCACTGAATTTTGATGTTCCTCCTTGTCAGCTTAGCAAACTGGATAGAAAAGGCACTGTGAAAAAAAATGCAAGGATGGCTGATGCTGTTTCTGTTAAAGAGTCTCAGGTTCCAGAGGATAGAATAGAAAACGTAGCTGAAGAGATTAACACAGTAAATGTGGAGGAATCACAAGATATTTGTTTGCCCATAAATGTAAAAGAGTTAGGAACTGTTCAACCAAGTGAATATCTCACAACAGATAAACAAAATTCTATTAAGCGCAATCCATGGTGGTGTCAATTGAAGCAAGGTTAGATTTTATTTTCTCTTTCGCATGAAACTGCAACATATTGATAACACACCTTTTTCTTGTTGCCACACAAATGATTACATTTTGATTTTGTTTGAGTGAAAATGATGACTAAATGAGTGACACCTAATGCCTGCATTACTGCTAATAACAAAATGACGTTATAAGGCTTCTTTGTAACAAGTTATTATTTCAACTCTAAATTCTAATCGCTCCTTTTTTAATATGTTTGGGGGAGATGTTAAAATCGTCTACTTACATAAGTGTCTTCAAGCTTATTTGGTACTTACCCAATTATCAAGAACAATAGGCCCTAAGAAAGATAATATAGATATACTTCACTTCCAAATAAAATAGCTAATCAATCAAAATCCAGTCGAGTTACTTGCAATGATATGAAAACATGTTTTTTCTAAATCAGTTGACACATCAGATGGACGTTTTCTTTGTTTTCTGTCCTTGTTTATGTGTTCACATGAATTTCATTCAAATGTATGATGCGTTGATGAAATGAGAATATTTGGTAACTAATTCTTCCTTGATTCATACTTTTGAGTTTTGATCAACCTTCTCATTCGTAGTCTTTAGTACATCAAGCAAGTTTGTCTGACAGGACTCATGTTGCACATTGCAACCTGGATTGTTCTGTAGTCCTTTCTATCGAATGTATTCCTGAATGTGTTTAAATTATCTTTAGATATCTTGGATTACACGTTCACTGTTGCTAATTGTTTTCTTCTGGGTGTATCATTTCTCTGTAAATGTATTGTC
Organism: Fraxinus anomala; assembly: GCA_903798345.1. NCBI lineage: Eukaryota > Viridiplantae > Streptophyta > Magnoliopsida > Lamiales > Oleaceae > Fraxinus > Fraxinus anomala. The sequence goes on from CAIGRN010097291.1 coordinate 1,955, forward strand.
CAGGAGAAAGCACACTCGGGCATACACAAGAAAACTTGGATAATGCAGGCATTATGGACATAGATTCAAAACACAAGGATCCACAGATGTGCAGCCTGTACGCCCCTGATATATATAGAAATTTTCACACAACGGAGGTTTGTAAGGCTGTATATTTGTTATTATATGTTCTTTCTATCTCTCATAGTTCTAATGCCTAAATTTATCCACTCAGAACTTAGCACCTTGCTACATAATAATCTCAAAAGCGTTGGAAACTTTAGCTTTTTGTCGGTTCTATATTCCATGTCATGTTATCAAATTCACTTCAGTATGGATTATTTCCACACTGCAAATTTAAATTTTATGATCACGTTGAGAGTTCAAAACCTTAATTGTTTCTCCAGATCAATCAAATGAACTGTTTTCTGCAGAAATGCTTTTCGTTTTATGTTAACTCAGGCGAATTTTCTTCACTCTCAGCTTGACAGGAGGCCTTCTGGCAATTATATGGAGAAGTTGCAGCGAGACATCAGCCTGGGCATGCGGGGGATACTGATTGACTGGCTTGTGGAGGTTAGCAAATACAGAGTCAAATTTGGACACACGAGATTATAATGTCCTTTCCTAGGGGAAACCATCATTCTTACAAAGATACCTCAGAACTGTTTGGAATTCGTATTTCTCTTTTCTAGGAAATTAAATAGTATTATAGTTGTCATTACTCCAAAATAGCAAGTTTTTCCTCTTGTTCTCAAGAAATCTTCTTTTTTTTTCCTCACTCGTAAATATACTAAATCAAGTAGGCGTTGCACTCTCCAATCCTAATTTTTTGACCTCATTTGAGCAATGCACTGTTATCTTGAATTTTTATTATAAATTCTAAGTTTCAAACTTAAGACATCCAAGAATCTTATTCCTTTAAGAAAAGCTGGATATATTGGTTTTTGTTCAAGTATTCATGTTATATTTCTTTTCTTAGTTGTTGTATTAGTTTGTGTGTATATCTCCTTTATTTCAGGTTTCTGAAGAGTATAGGCTGGTCCCAGACACACTTTACCTTACTGTAAATCTTCTTGATCGGTTCTTGTCAGAAAACTACATCGAAAAGCAAAAATTGCAACTCATTGGTGTAACCTGCATGCTAATTGCTTCGTAAGTTTCCTTTCTTTCTTTTTTGATTACATTGGGGAAGGGGATGGGGATGGGGATGGTGGGGATTGAACTGCCACATTCCATGTGGGAAGTTCCCGGTGGTGCCACTACCCAAGTGGTCTTCGCATAAATTTCCATTCTTTGCAAGAAGTATAGATCCTTAAATTTTTCTTGCTTATATTTTTCTGGGTTTCGGTTTGAAGAAAATATGAAGAAATCTGTGCGCCTCGTGTTGATGAGTTTTGCTTTATCACGGACAATACCTACACAAAAGAAGAGGTACATCTTTCTCTCTTTTGAAAGGTTATTTCCACTGTATACCGAGTTAATGTTGGTCAAGGACAATGTTCAGTTTAGAGCCTGATATAGATGTTTCAGTTTGGCTCTTTGTTTGTATAGCTGCATTTTCCTTGGTATAAATCTCAATAAACTCAATGCCTAAAAAATATTCATGCATTTGACCCTAAAATTAACCTGTGCTCTCTCCATCAGGAAAAGTCTTTATTTGCACACGCAGAACTCACTTGTGGTTACGTGACAGGTAGTGAAAATGGAAAGTTGCGTTTTGAATTTTTTGGGTTTTCAATTATCTGTTCCCACTACAAAGAAGTTCCTTAGGTACTTGCCATATCTACAATCTGTGTCATTTTCAATGAAATGCAATCTTGTCAAGTTCAGGATCTCTTACTTTTGCACTGTCCCTTTCTGTTCCACAGGAGATTCATTCAAGCAGCACAGGTTTCGTACGAGGTAGACAAGAGTTTGTGTAGTTCTTTCTGTTTTTCGTACTAGGAAGAAAGCATTCTGACAAAATAATTTTCCCCTTATCCAGGTTCCATCTGTTGAATTGGAATTCTTGGCAAATTATTTAGCAGAGTTAACTCTAACTGAGTACAGTTTCCTAGAGTTTCTTCCATCTCTTGTTGCCGCATCTGCTGTATTTCTAGCCAGATGGACACTAGATCAAATATTCCATCCATGGGTTTGCATCTTTTATGCCTCTTGATCTTCCCTTTCTGGTAGCATTCAAACACAAAATGATCGCGTAGTTTTTGCAGAATTCGACTCTGGAGCATTACACCAACTACAAGGCCTCGGAGATGAAAACCACTGTTCTCACATTGCAAGACTTGCAGCTAAATACTCATGGATGCAAGTTGCACGCAATACGTGAAAAATATAAACAGTCTAAGGTAATGGCTTTTACGGTAACCCACTCCTTTCACTTTTGCACTTGATAGCAATACACTAATGGCATGTTTGGTAATCAACAAAAAAAGTTAAAATCTTATTTGTTATAATGTCCAGTTATGGGTACCAAACATGCTCTCTTAATGTTGATTATAACATCTTCTAATGAAATTATGCTCTCCATGACAGTTCAAGTGTGTGTCAACTCTCCGTTCTCCCAAATTCGTTCAATCACTTTTCTAGCCTAACCAATTCTCCTAGTCGATGACCAGATGCTATAGCTACTACTGACATTTTACTTCTCTGAGATGCTCTCATACCAATACTAGAATCCTCCAGTCTTCATTATACACTCTCATGAATACTGATGTTGGGAAAATGATGTAAATGTTGGGAAAATGCTCAGTACTTCAACTGATAAATAGCTGGAGAGCGTGGTACGCACTTTCATTCTTTCTTCATTCATCTTGCAACCTTGTACTATTGTACAGTTCAATTCAGTTCCGATGGCACTGGAGCATCTACGTAAAAGGAAATGTAAAGGAAAGAATGATGTGGGCAAGTTGATTTGTAAGAGGTGTTTTTTTTAGCTTATTTTAGCGGACTCAAACTTGATAATTTCTAGTAACTTATTCCAGACCAGCTACTTGCTGGCTGTTAGGTCAAGCTATTTAAAGATCCTTTCTTAAATACTTAAAATGTTGTGTAACTTTCTAATTTATCAATGAAACATGTTATTTTTAATACTTGTTTCATGTGTATTAGATAAATATCTTGAACAATTTTTTTATATGAGCGTGTCTGGCTAAGATTTTAAGTGGCACATTTGCAGTTATATTTTGGTGGTAAGCGCAAGCTTAGTGAGCTGAGAAGAACGAGCTTAAAAGCTTATCCAAACATGCTCGCCTTGGCTAAAAATTTGCTTCTAATATCCTCAAATGCAACAGAATGGCCTCAATATAACTATACATTCTTTACAGGCAAGAAAAAAGAAGCTCTTATCTTGGAACAATCTGTATTGCTTGAAAATGGGACAAATTCTTCTTCGCTTGTTAAACATGTGACCAAACACAAGTGACACATTTTATCTTGTCCGATCTTTATCGAGTCACGTGCAACCCTTTTTCTTCTTAGGGCCTGAAAAAAAAAACTTCGCTACTTTCTTTACCTCATATGTATCTGTATGTAAACCATTGTATAACTGTCAATGTACAAGTAACATTATTCCTCTTTAAATGACACTTAAGTAAAAAAGTTTTTTTCGTTTCACTCGTGAGCACATCTTTTGAAAGTTCAATATATGTATGTTTCTCTCAAAAAATCATCTGCAACCGAACTTTCATTTCCTCCGGTTAAGCCACTACCGCTCCTCCTTTCGTCTTTCTGCAATCAAAATGAGTGATTATCTAAGGTATTTTATATATTTCGGTTGTTCAATATTGTTGGTGTAATGCACTCAAATGATTCACTATCCTACATGGCAATTAAGGATAGACACGACACTTTTAAAATGGGTTCGACACAGATTTTTTCACGGGAGTGTCGACACTCAGACCCATAGTGTCGGCACCAACTACCCAGTAGCTATCACGCCTAAATTTCATTGGCAAGGTGAAAATAAAGATATTCTGTAATTTTTATTTACTTGTGTTGACTATTAAAGATGATGTGACAAGTTTAAATCAACTCAAAATGAATTTAATCGGGGCAATGACTGGAATATTGTAAAAGAAAGAAGTATATCTTATTGAAAATGTTTTTGAAAGTGCATTACTGAATGTTGAATTAGTCGGCCATTTGTAGGAGACAATAGACTATTGTCCCTATTTATAGGCCTTTAACCAAGAATTCGCCGTCTTAGGTCACAACAAGCTACAATGCATTTTTGTGCTACCGTCCTATTTGAAGAGATTTGATTGGTTGGTGGTGGAGGTGTAGATATACGAGGTGTCACTTGTCTCATTTGGTGTGGTTGTAAAGGAGGTGTTGGCGTCGTCAAGGGGTAGATTTTCATTTGGACAACAATTATGTCTCTCGAAAACTGCAGCCATTGGTCAACGTGGCTGTGTATTCACAGGCCAATCTTACGCTTTTAGTAACCTTTAGTTATTTTTTGGACATAGGTATGTGGTCTTGCTCGAGGTCGACTCCTACCATGTGCATTGTCTCGTGGATAATGATAAGTGCGAGTAATAGCATGGATGATAAGTATTATTTCTTTCTTTACTTGAAAGTATAAGTCAATAAAACCATATGCATTTATAAGAAAACATATAGAGCGAGATTATTAAAAGACAGGCAATTGGCATTGTCTTCAAATTTTTATCATATATATCCGATCTCTTCGAGACGGTAGAACATGTTTGGCTCAGCTTAAAAAGTTTACTTATAAGCCTAAAGGTAAAATAAATAGGGTTTTAATTTATTTCTTCCTTTCGTGTTTTCGGTTCTTGATAAAATGATATTAACTCTCCTAATTACAATTCGCAATAAGCTGGAAGGAACACGCTAATATAAAGAGAGAAAACCATACAACATATTATGTTCATGCTTGGTAGTGCTTATGAGATGTGAATCTTATCGATTGTATATAAAATAAGTGACTACTAAGTTGTGAATCCTACTAATATGTGGATAAAAGTATTTATTTGACCAGGTTATGTTAAAATTTAAGCTTCGCCAAACATGCATCAATATAAAAAGGCAAAAATTTATCCGAAAAAAGGATGAAAAAGGAAAATGCGCATTCAATCACTTTGAGAGGAAAAAGACACAGGACCCTTCCCATCAGTTTCAGAGGAAAACAACATAATTAAACAGCATCAGATTAGATTTTGTTATAGCAGGCAGGCTATCAATGGATCCTCCAAAACAATCCGTGCATGATCGGTAGGGACTATTGGATTGCACTGAAACAGCAAGTGATACAAAGAAGCTTGTTGTCCTGTCCAGTCCAGTCCTTTCCAATACTATGTATTGAGCATACAAGACATCCATAACCATCCCAACTCTTATGGTTCCCCCAACAACCAAACTAGGTGAGCGCACACCAAAAAAACCAAAAAAAAGAAACATTTCGGAGTGCTCAAGGAGTTACAAGAACTGCGGTGTTTCCAGCTATTGGCTGGAGACTAGCAGCATTCTCCAAGAGCTCCCACGCTTCCTTCCGCTTCTTGACTGTGAAGTTTAACGTTTCTTGTTCCTCATTGTAACTGGAAATGCAAGCAAGGACCAGAGCATCATCCATTTCTGAGAACATCTTTTTTACGTTTAAGGTTAAGTTGAGCACAGCCTGGTTCCAGTGGTTTTGAGCATTGCTTTCTAAAGCCGGGAGTACAATGGGCAGAATTACATGCCGGTTATGTGCAATTAGATTGATAACTTGGTCATTGTTCCAGAGGAACAGAGCCCTTTCGGCTACCTGGTACAGACAAGATCAAACAACTATATTAAAAATCAGTTGTTCCTTAATTAGCAAGCCACCTTATTTTCATCATAGACAAATTTGTGCTCATAGTACAAAGACTAAAAGCAATTTAGACCTGTTTGACAACCATTATTTGTCAAAAACAATGTTTTGAATAGTGATTCTTAGAGGAACGTGTGGTTAAAAAGTAGGGAAAAGTTTTGAGTTTACATGCTAAATATTTTATTGTGTGAATATGTGATTGAAAATGAGTACGTAGAAAAAAGAATTTTCAAATAATGGTTGTCAAACAGAGGCTTAGCACTGAGCATATATAGTCAATTTCATCATCTAAGGACAGAAACAGCACATCTTGCGAAAGACTTCAAATGATGGTCAGCAAACCAAAATTCATCATTTAAGCTTATAAAAATGTTTCAAAGAGCAAAAAACTAAGAAAAAATCAGATTGATTAATCTCCTCCAGATCCCTCTACACAAGAAATAGGTTCCCTTTTAGCTTTTTTCCCATGTGCGCATCTTTTTGAGATGGATTGAGGTGGGTGGAAGCCATATGTAGGTATGTAGAAAGAAAATGGCAAGAGAAATTAATTCCCTTAGTAAGATGAGTACAACTCAATCCAGCACACGTACTTCATTCAGCTATACCATCTTTGTTCATGCTCAAAACAACCACTAATATGATGGATTACAGGTCTAGAGACTAAAAATACCTATAATAAAAAGAAATGGATGCACAGATCCTAATGGTGAACGCAGGACCTCATGCACACATCTTGTAGTCTGAGGAATAATAAAACTGTAGAAGTGTAAGTTGAGGGGCTCATGACAAAAAATAAATGAGGACACACAGCATAAAGAAGGCCAATCCCAGTCATAACCTCTTGATCTCGACTTCCAATAAATGCACGAAGATGTTCCATTATCTTAAAATACAGTTAACAACGATGCCAACATCAAAAAAGTAAATGCATCCATGTCATAAGTTCTTTAAAATAAAAATGTTATTTAATGCCCACTAATCACATTTAACACTATCCTTTAGCAGCCAAATAGCTTTGAAAGCAATAAAGATGTCAAGATTTAGATTCTAAGGAAAATAACTAGTCCTTTATCAATCAATGAAAATGACCAAAAACTAGAAGTAAATGTTTATCCATTGGTATTCATGGTACTTCCTAATAGATGCAGATATATTGACAAGTCCAACATACAAGGATAACTACATAAATCCAAGAAAAGGATCACAGGTGTCATATCTAAAACATATTCAACAACTGGAAATATACTGGTTAACAGAAAAGGGTAAGTTACCTGAAAATGGTAGCTATTGATACATTGTCCAATCCGCCAGAATAATGGAACCATGACTTTTTGGAACTCAGCCATGTTAATGGCTTCCAGAATCTCCTCCAACTCACCTAAGAACATTACCTCCTTCTGACTATTTGTGATTGGCCAGTATTTCAATAGACCCTTAATCACACCACCGGCCAACTTTGGCTCCTTCTCTATAAACTGTGTCACACAATATGACAGCTGCTGAAAGTAAACCCCCAGCGACTTTGGCTTGTGCAGCGGAATCAATGCCCTCCAAAGAAAAATCTTGTGCTCCTCCTTCAACGGCAAAGCAAATCCAGTAATCACACTCCCAAAAATTTCCAATAACTCTGCAATCCCATTATGCTTCTCGGTCTCAAACACAAATCTGTAGAACACATGGCTCATACTCTTCCTTACAAATGGCCGGTGAACCATAAACTTCCCATAAATCCTATGCAGAATTGCCTTCAGACAATCCCTTTCCCTGGGATCCTCAGATTGAAACAAGTCGATAGTCCTTAAAATAAAGGAATGGTTTATATACTTCTTTGCAACCTTTGCTTCCAGTGAAGGTGAAGTCACAAACTTGAGCAAGAAATCATACACAATTTGCAAGTGAGACCATGCAGGATCAAATGTTGGCTCGGAGTCATTGTCGTTTTCACCTAAATTGGTGTTACTCGACCGATAACTAGGAGGGAAATCACGAAATAAATTAATGGAGCACATTTTGAATGAAGCTAAAATTGCAGGCTCCGAGAACTTTGTCGAATTCTGCGATACAAAATCAAGAAGCTCAAGCAGTGTGGCTCGTTTGAGCTCCTTTTCTGGGGTGTTTTTCACAGGGTCTGTGAAGTCAAACACCACGCAGCAGAGGCTCAACTTACTGATGAAAAGATTCATTTTTTCAGAGCTTGGTACATCTTTAAATGCCAGCAATGGTTCAATGCCGGCAATTGCACTGGCAGGGAAAACTGCAGCCCGTTTAACAGCAGGGCTAGCAGCATTAGCCCGGCCTAAGCCAGGGGATGAGGTATTGATGCCAGAATTAGGGGTTCTTGCCGAATCCGCATCCAATTTTGAGGATTTGCGAGGGAGCTTACTCAAAATCTGCTTCCACATTCTGAAATCTCTTTTCCTTCTTCAGATTGATGAATTTTTCAAAAAATGGAAACAAATCGAAACTTTGTGTTTTCAAATCAAAGGCATTTGGGAGGAAGGGACTCGATGAAACCCTGACCTTGGCGAGGAATGCATGGATGACGGAAATTGGGGATCTGGAAAAGAAACCCTAGATTGAGAATTTACTATATATTACAACATAAATCACATAAAGGTGAGATCTTTAACCAAAGGCTGAACAAAAAAAGTTACTAAAATGCAGTGAAACCCTAGAAACCATCAAATAACCCATTTTTCCAAACTAAAATCAAGAAATTACAACAATTTTCTTCCTTTACAAACCCATCTCGTAATACACGCACAAACATGTTAATGAATTTCTGCATCCATGTATGTAATCATCTACATATACATGTATGTGCTCGTAGATATATAAAGAGAGAAATGATGATGATAGTAATTAGCTTGAACAAACCTAGGATTCTAGAGAGAGAGAAGAAGCTACACAAACACGCGCAGATTGCAGACAGATGTTGGATCGTCAATTATACATAGAATTGTTTAAATATATGTGCATCTACTTGCTTATATGTATACCTACATTGTATGGGATTTAGAAAGAGAGGTGTGTGTGTGTGTGTGTCAGAAGTTAATTATAAAAATCTCCATTGATGAAGAGAGATCGATTGCACATTTGCACCAAATGATTGTTTCACTTTTCTGTGTGCAGATCCATGAGACGGGATTATGACATACCCCACTCCCACCCCTACATCCAAACCAAACCTCAAAAATAAATTTAAATTGAAAATATAATTATTGGATGATTTTTAATTACTTATATTGGATGATTTTTAGTTAGTTTTGAAATTAATACACTTCGTATGCCCCATTGATTTCTTTTATCCGCATCTCTCCGGCTTCTTTGATTAATTAAGCAGTTTTCCATTCGACCATCGAACACTTAACTATAAAGAAGAAGACTTAGCGATTTCGAAAGTGCTTTGAAAGGCTTAAACTTGAAGAAATCACCCGTTGTCATCATTTAATGATAAGACGACTACATAAAATTAGGAATGGCCACCAACAGGACGGGCATGGATGGGTTTGACACATTATGTAGCTCCATTTGCCCAATTTATTTATTTTTTGGTTCTAACAATATAAGGTTATTGTTTTGAAAATAATTAATGTATACGAAAACTTGTAGAGATACATACTGAGCTACTGAATGAGCATTCTATGTTATTTAGTGCATGCTACCATGACTTGAACTTTAGAGGAATGGACCCAATCTCAAAGTAAGGGTCTATAATATCTTTCATCTGCCTAAATATTTATTGCTCGAAATGCATAACCTCTTCGATACAAAAAAAAAATTATTCATCTCAATCGAACTTTTTGTCTTCGGGTTTTACAGTTTGAAGATCAAAGTTTGGATAGTCGTTGTCACCAGATGAAGCCCCTGTTTGGTTTTGATAAAAATCGAATTTTTAGTATATTTTGATAAAAGTCGATAATCTTGCATGGAAACAACTTGGGACTTGACGTCGTGTTTGTCTGAAGCAAATTACATCTGCCTACTCTCGATATGGAACATGTTTCTAGACCATACATCTTTCGAAATCAACAGGTCTTTCTCCTATCCTAATCGTTCAGCATTCAACTCAGTTAACTCTTTTGATATTTCTTCCTTTTTTTAGAGCAGATACTATCTTCAAGGAGCTGCCACAGAATGAAAAGTGGCTCCTAGCTAAAGGTAGCTTGTTTCACCCAGGAGGTGGCATTTGTTGTAATATTGGAAATGTATAATGTTTACTGAATTTGCCTCATACGCTAGTTTGGATCACATTCCTAACCTTGTCTATTATAGATTGGGCAAAACAAACTTTTTTGTTGCTTGGTGCCTGGGTTTTTGTGATTATGATGTCTTCTGCCTTCATGCTTTTCCCTCCAAATCGCACATGTGAAAAATGAAAAGCAGCAAGTCCTTTGGACATAATTAATGTTAAGTGATAAAATCTCATATCGAATAAAGATGAAAATATAGATTAACTTATAAAGGTTTGAGCTACTCGACATTATTAAAACTTACAGTTCTATCTTAAAAGATCGATCTTATTAAGAGTAGTAGCCCAAACCTTTATTCACTAGTCTATATTTTCATCTTTATTCGATGTGAGATTTTATCCCTTAACAGTTAATTCACGTGTTTATAACTTCAATTGTGGTATAAGCATTATAATCATATGTGTGAGTGGTTAAACAAGGATCCTATACTTGTATCTTTATCTTCTCACGATTCTAGGAATATATCACTCCACAACGCAGATGGTTTGGTGAGAAGACAACCGTGTCTCCGACCGACAACTTTATCTTCGTATTCCAAGTTCACACAACAACAGAAATCTACATTCACGAACTTATGCTTTGGCCATGTATGGATATCAACAAGATTTGATTCCAACCTCGGCTCATCGATCCATGTTTTACTTATTTGGGAGGTAAAAGCTTCATACTACAACTGGTCATTCAAAGCTTCATGTATGCAGCCATACACGCTGTGAAAATTGGTGATAAGAGCAACTACCACTAATTTTATTTGACAGTAACATCAAGAAAGATCTGAATGTTCTTGCTCTCAAGAAAAACAAGATGACCCTGGACTGTGTTGGTGAAAACCGTGGTGATGTTACCATATGTTTATACCATTGATCATGCCTACACGTTCTCATTGGATTCTTCTACATCTCAACATGGAACATCGATGCTCGAACATGTACAGTTCAACAATCCAACAAATGTTTGATGCTGTATTGCCATTTGCCACAATGATCCCCCAACTATTGGTACATGCTCATGTTTGGAAGTCTCATTGTGCTAAGGGCAAAGTTGTAGTTTCTCCTTTGGAAGTAAAATTGTTATTCAACAGAATAATGGGTGAGTTCTAGTAGTTCACCAGTCACACACCATTACCTTTCTCATGTATTCATCAAATTTATATGTTTCGAAAAATACATTGTGCGTAAATTCTTGAGTGCATTTCTTGCGGCTTTGTGACCATAGCTCTGTCTCTACGCATTACTAAAAATCATGAAAGAAACGTATATCACTTGCATTTTTATAAGCAAATTATGCAATATATGTATACTTTGCGAATCTTTGACAAGTGGATTTGCAAGCTCGATTGTGGAGTGTTTCGTGATAAAGTACATTGAATACTTACCCAACGACGCTTTTGATCAAAAGTCATCAAATTTTGTGATGCAACTGCCAGTCATGACATTGCTATGCAGTTGTTGAAAGTGAGGAAATGATCACACAAGCTTATGCATGAAATAATAAGGATAATAAAGATATCATCACCGACTATTCCATCTTTTCTCTCTGACATTTTTAGAATTTGCTGGGACTTTCTCCATTGATTTGAGGGATGGAAGATTTTAAAGATTTAATAAATAAATTTTATATCCACTACAAGCCAGTAGAATCTGGAGAATTCTACGTATTAGAATCCTTCTCCACTACAGAATTTATCTAGAATTCAAGAAGCTCAATTCTATCAACATTGATTGTGTATATATATGTCTGATGTATGTATGAGTGTGGTAATGAGAGAGAAACATAGAAGCATTGTGAGAGAAAAGAGAAAATAAAGTGAGAAAGGCAGTGTAGTGTAGTGTCTTGGTGAAGAGTGTTCCCACATAATTAAAATAATGAGTGGAAGTGTCCAAGTGTCTTTTGTATAATCTTTTGTCTTAATAAATTATCTTTTGTGGGTTTAAACTCAACAATTAGGTATTAGAGCCAAGTGGTTGGGGACAGATTTTTGAGCTTTGGGTGCGCACAAAAGGAGATTGTGAAGCTTTCGTAAAGCTTATTTGATTACGAAGAGATAAATCAAGTTACGATGAGCGACCTATAAGTGGTAGGTGGAGTAAAGAAGCTCAATAATCAGAACTATGTCACATGACAAACTTGCATGGAGTCGTATCTCCAAGGGCAAGACTTATGGGAATTAATTGGTGGAAGTGGCGTGATGCTGCTAGAGGAGGCTGGAGTTCTGAAGAAATGGAGAATTAAAGCGGGTAAGGTCATGTTCGTTATAAAGACAACAATTGAGGAAGAATTGTTGGAGCATATAAAGGATATGAACGTACCAAATGAAGTATGAGACACTCCAGCCACACTATTTTCAAAGAAAAATGATATGAGGTTGCAGCTTCTGAAAAATGAGATACTCTCGATCACTCAATGAGAACAAACGGTTAGTCAATATTTTAATAAAGCTAAATCTCTTTGTCACGAAATTTCAGAATTAAATTCTTCAAGTAAGATTTCAGAGTCTAGAATAAGAAGAATAATTAAACATGGTTTGAGACCCGAATTTAGAAGATTCATTGTTGCCATACAAGGTTGGCCAGAGCAACCTTCATTAGTTAATTTCGAAAATTTACTGGCCAACCAAGAAGCGTTAATCAAACAAATGTTAGGGGTCTCAATAAAGAAAGAAGAAGGAAAATAAGCACTATATAGTTATAAAGGAAGAGGTCGACTCCGTCAACAAGGTAATAAAGAACTAACATAAAATAAATATGAAGAAGGTTCTGTGACAAGGGGAGCCAAACAAAGTCGTGACAATAAAGGCCAGTTGTCTAAGGGATTTCAACAAACTAATGGCTCGTGTTTTGTATGTGGCAAACGAGACCATTATGCTAGAGATTGCAGATTCAAGAAAAAGTTAGCAGAAGGTAATATGACAACCTCTAATGAGCAAGAAAAATATAATAGTGAAGAATAATGGAATGTTGCAGCATCACTTGCACTAACGGAGCATATTCAAGTGGAGGAATGCAGTACATACCTCGAGGAAGAATCGACATTAGTGATGATGCTCCCTAGATGAATAGATTATGAAAATGATTGGATCGTCGACTCTGAGTGTTCTAACCACATGCCAGGTGATAAAGAGAATATGTAAAATACAATAGAGTACAATGAAGGCTGAATGGTGGTAACTGCCAACAATTCAAGATTGCCAATAGCCCACATTATTCCTAGTCAGGTATAGTTACAAGACATCTATCACGTCCCAAGAATGAAGAAAAATATAGTATCAGTGGCGCATCTAACTTCATCAGGTAACTACGTTCTGTTTGTGCCAAAAGATGTCAAGGTGTATCAAAATATAAAAAATTTGGGTACATCAATAATGGAAGAATGAATATTAGAGTCCATTTACGTAATGTTAATAGAGTCTGCATATGTAGATAAGACTCGAAAGAATGAGACAACATATTTTTGGCATTCAAGATTAAGACACGTGAGTTATCGTAAGCTGAAAGTGATGATGAAGAAGTCGATGCTTAAGGGTCTTCCTCAACTCGAGATTAGAGATGATATGGTATGTGCTAGCTGTCAATATGGTAAAGCACATCAGCTACCGTACCAAGAGTCAAGTTATAGAGTAAAGCAACCATTGGAATGATACACTCTGATGTGTTCGGACTTGTCAAGCAACTATCAAATCGAGGGATGCGCTACATGGTGACATTCATCGATGACTTCTCATTGTACGTTTGGATTTTCTTTATGAAAGAAAAATCTGAGACATTTATAAAGTTTAAGGAGTTTAAAGAAAAAGTAGAAGGAGAAGTCGAAAATAAGATTTGGTGCCTACGCACGAATAATGGGGAAGAGTATACATGAGGAGAATTCTCTCAGTACTTAAGAGAACATAAGATACACCTCCGATTGACATGTCCAAATACGCTATAACAAAATGGTGTAGTCAAAAGAAAGAATCGACACCTTGCAAAAACGTGTTGAAGTATACTACACACAAAGAATGTGCCAGAAGGTTTTTGGTAGAGTGTATGAGAATAGTAGCACATGTGATCAACAGGCTACCATAACCAAAGCTGGGGTTCATGTCACCATTTGAGAAACTATAGAAAATGAAGCCAACAGTAAGTCACTTTCGTGCCTTTGGTTGCTCTGTTATGAATTTGTGCCTGATTACTTAATAAGCAAGTTTGATAAGAAGGCAATCAAATGTATATTTGTAGGGTATGATAGTCAAAGAAAAGGATGGAGGCGCTGCGACCCTACAACTAACCATTGTTATACATCAAGGAATATGGTGTTTGACGAAGCATCTTCATGGTGGACACCACAGAGTGGTAGCTAGCAGATTCAAAGGAAATAGACGACAAATTGCAAGAGGAGATCACAGAAGCACAACCAAGTCTTGAGGAAACAAAAGATACACAAGAATCAAGTGACAAGAAGGAGTCTACAGACTCAATACAAATTCCTTGGCAGACAAATGTACATCAGACAACATCAGAAGAGATAAGGCCGAGTCAACAATAAAAGGTTAAGGTAAGAACAAGCCCACAACCACAGTTGAGAAAATCAACTAAACAGAGAAAACTAAATCCCAAGTATGCTAATGCATTAGTAGAAGAAGACGATAGTACTAAAGAGCCAGAGATCTTTCAAGAAGCAATTCACCACAAGGAGTAGAGAAAGATAATAGAAGAAGAGTTCATGACTCTAAAGCAAAATAAGACTTGGGATTTGATGCCAATACCTAATGGAGTAAAGCCTATATCTTGCAAATGGATATACAAAGTAAAAAGACGTCCAGACGGATCAATCGAAAGATACAAAGCTCGGCTAGTAGCTCGTGGATTTTCGCAGCAATATAGTATGGACTATGATGAGACGTTTAGTCCAATGAAAAAGATCACTACAGTATGAGTACTAATAGTGTTAGCAGTAAGTAAGTCCTGAAAGTTGTGGCAAACGACGTGAAAAATGCGTTTCTCCATGGAGAACTTGATCAAGACATATACATGGAGCAACCAAAGGGATTCGAGAATAAAGAAAAGCCAGGATATGTTTGCAAGCTAAAGAATGTTCTCTATGGATTAAAGCAGATATCACGAGCATGGTACGGTAAAATAGTCGAATTCTTAGTTCAAAGTGAATACTCGATAGCACCAACATACTCGAGCTTATTCATCAAAGCACAAAGTGAAAAACTAACAATAGTGCTACTATATGTGGATGATCTCATCATCATTGGAGACAACGAAAATGAAGTTCAATGAACCAGTATGAATCTATCAGTAAGATTTCAAATGAAAGAGCTTGGAGAAATAAATCACTTTCTGAGACTTGAGATGGAAAGAACAAAAGAAGAGTTATTCTTGTGCCAAAATAAATATGCCAGAGATCTCTTACAGAAGTTTGGTATGATCAATTGCAAACCAATATCTACACCAATCAAGATTAACTCCAAGCTATGTACAAATGAAGGCAATGATTTAGATAATGCAACCATGTATCAACAGCTGGTGAGGAGCTTAATATACTTGACATTGACACGATCGACATAGCATATGAAATTGGGATAGCAAGCCGATTTATGGAAAAGCCAAAGAGGCCACACATTGAAGTAGTGTGATGGATCTTAATGTATGTAAAATGAACAATTGATTATGGACTCTTTTATAAGAAAAATAAAGATTGCAAGGTCGTTTGCTATTATGATGTGGACTATGCTGGATGTCGAGATACACGAAGATCAACAACTGATTACGTGTTCAGCCTAGGGCCAGCTACAGTTTCATGGTGCAGTAAGAGACAACCAACATTGTCTTTGTCAACCGCAGAATATAGAGCAGCAGCAATGGCAACTCAAGAGATTACATGGCTAAAACAATTAATGAATGATTTATATCAATCAGTAAGTTATGCAAAATTATATTGTGATAATCAATCAGTTATTCGTATAACAGAAAATCCAGTATGCCACGCAAGAATGAAGCACGTTGAAGTGCACTATCACTTCGTTAGAGAAAAGATGCTTAAAGGAGAGATCGACTTGAAGCATATTAATATTGAAGAACAAGTTGCAAACGTTTTAACAAAAAGACTCAGAGCTTCAAAATTCGAAGAGTTTCGAACAAATTGAGGATTATAAAAAGATAGATATATTTGAAATAGCAGATGTATTGAACGAAGGATTAGGCCCTTCAAAATCTCAGATACGATTGAGCGCGACTAAAAAAAAGAGTTAAAATAAAAAGTCGATACTGAAGGGGAGAATTGAAGATATCATCACCGACTATTCCATCTTCTCTCTCTGACATTTCTAGAATCTGCTGGGACTACTTCCATTGACTTGAGGGCTGAGAAATTCTAGATATTTAATAAATAAATTTTATACCCACTACAAGTCAGTAGAATCTGGAGAATTCTATGCATTAGAATCCACCGCCACTACAGGATTCATCTAGAATTCAAGAAGCTCAATTCCACCGATAGTGCTTGTGTATGTATATGTCTGATGTATGTATGTGTGTGGTAATGAGAGAGAAACATAGAAACATTGTGAGAGGAGAGAAAATAAAGTGAGAAAGGCAGTGCAGTGTAGTGTCTTGGTGAGAAGTGTTCCCACATAATTAAAATAATAAATGTGAGTGGAAGTGTCCAAGTATAATTTTTTTATCTTAATAAAATTATCGTTCGTGGGTTTAAACTCAACAGATAATGTCTTTGAACATTTGATCAAGTCAGATGATTATGGCCTGACTTTGTCTTAGATTATTGTTTTGCATCTCTTAATTGTTCTTCGCTTAGAAATTTTCCTTTTTTTATTGTTAGTTATGAATATTGGAATTTCCAAATACATTCAAGACATGGTGGAAAAGACTTGTTTAGTATTTAAACTATAACGTCTTTGGTTATTTATAATGATATTTTAACGTCGAATAATCACGATGTTTCATATTAATGCATCTTCTAAATATTATGTCTTGTATTGCACAAGCACTTCTTGTGCATTCCAATATTTAGGTTTAAGTCACGTGTGAAGCGATATTGACACAACAAAAAACGATGAACATAATACTTTATAAATTTAACTCCTAAACATATATAATAGATATGCTATATTACCAATACGGGATTGATCTTCTGTCCACAGTGGACATGAGTTATAATGCCCACTGTAAACGTGACAACATGTGATGTTTTCTTATCCACAATGGATATTATAGCTCATATCCACAATGGACGAGAGATCATGTTTGATTGCCTTTGTATTAATAAAGTTGTCACAAAATATGAATGGCAAGAATACGTGTTTTTGCTTTTTTTTTTTCTCTTTCTCTTTTCGTTTATTTTCTTTTTTCTATATTTATTTTATTTCAAAGACAAATAAGAGTGCACTCGTTCAAAGACAAATAAGGGTACACTCATCTTTTCAATCAAGAATCTGACTTTTTAACCGTCAATTCGACGAAAATTGATAATAAATTCTATTTTCACATGATTAAATTCATCAATGGCCACCTAATTTGATTTTGTTTCATCATAGTCATCCAATTTCATACTTAATGTAACATTGGCCACCAAATTTAATTTTGTTTCGCCATGGTCACTCAAGTTCATACTTAGTTTCAATCAAACCACTCAATAATTTTATTTAATATAATTAAATTGGGGGGCCAATGTAAAACAAGCATGAAGTTGGGTGATTATGGTGAAATAAAATCAAAATTGGGTGGCCAATATGACATTAAGTATGAAATTGAGTGATCATGATAAAATAAAATCAAATTGGATGGTCAATGTGACACCGAATATAAAGTTTGGTGATGATCGATGAATTTAACCCATTTTCACAAGAAAAGGTACAAATAGGAATGTTAATGTCAAGATTCAAAAGAGAAGTTCTGATTTTTGCTATGAATTAGTAAGATAATAACCTTTTACATCAATTAACTATTTAAAAATGAACCAAGTATACAAATAATAGTTAAATTTTATTTTCTTTCGACTCATATTTTCTCGTTTTTATGAATAAAAAAATAAAAAGCATCGCCAAGCAAAAATATGACGCACTGACGACCAAAAGAATGAAGTGAGAAGAAAAAAAAAAAAAAAAAAGAAAAAAAAAAGTAAAACCCCCAAATGTCAGGTCAGAGTGATTCACAGCTTTCATCCAGAGGAGATTTCTCTCAGAATCCTTCTCTTTTTTACCATACTGGTCAGTATCTTATTTTGATTATATAGTATGTATATTTATGGATAAGGTTATTTAAAGTATATGATAATTGATGAATTGTGGTTTCTTCTTGTTAATATATGTGTTCCTTACTTTTGTATTTAATCCCTGGTTTTATAAGTTGGGTTTAATTGTATTCTTCAGTCGATGTTTTGAAGATTTTTTGGGAGATTTCAGAGATTTAATACTCTAAAAATAGGAGCTTTTTTTAAGTTCTTGGGTTTCTGGACTTCGAATTTGACCACCTGTTCTCTGAATTCCCTATTTTTAGCGTCTGGGGAGGTGCATATGTGCTTTGAAATTTTGGGGCTTGATGATTGACACCGTTTCTTATCAAACAAAATACTGGATGCTGCTAATCAATCCGTTTTTTATATATTTAATAATCAAATTATATTAATATTTTGTGAATTTTGTTCCCCTCAGTTGATTTGATTTAATCACTTTACGGAATGTGAAAGCTTTGCTTTGAATTTTGGGGCTTGATGATTGTCACTGTTTCAGATCATTCAAATTACTGGATGCCACTTATCAATCCGTTCTTTTATATGTAATCAAATTATGTTACTAATTTTGAATTTTGTTACCCAGAGTTGATTAAAAACGAAGAGATTTAATCACTTCTTGGAATGTTAAAAACTTTAATTTCAGTAATGTGAGCAGTTTAATAGTTGTGACTTCAATTTGATGGACAAGTTTTGATGATACCAGTCGAGAGCATGCCAAAAGTTCCAGATAAATCTCTATTGTGTCTTATACTTGATGACTAATTTTTTTTTTCTTTCTTCCTTCCTTTTTGCATAGATTATAAGAAACTTGGTAAAAAGGAGATATCTCATTTGATCTTTTTTCTTGGAATTTTAACGTGTGCTTCCACCCTTGAAGCAGAGGAGATTTTGCGCATTTGAAGTTGGGAAGAAAACCAAGTAACATTCTAACATCCTTGCCTTTTGTGATTGAACAGATTCAAGGAAATGTGTCTGGTGATTGAGTCATTTGAGTTTGTAGCTGTGTTTAAGATTCAAGTGACTGCACATGATTAGAAGCTTAAAATTAGATAGCGAATAAGAAAGGGAAGTTGAAGATTTTCTATCAGTCTCTTATCACATGCTTTCTGTGTGTAGTTTTTGGTTGTTGGTGAACTTGGATGGCTTTTCCCGTACTGGGACTTCACCATAAAAGCCAAATGAACAAAATGCCTTTGTTAATGGAGCGAGCAAATACATTTAATGATAATGAGCATGTTATTGACATAACTAATCGCAGTGATGCTTCCTCGTCTAGCACGTCTGAGGAACAGCGATCCAACGGCTTGGAGCAGCAGAGGAGTGAAGATCAGGGTTCTACTAGTGCAAGGGTTCAGGTTTATCAACCTCCATTTTTTTCTGCTAGTGGATCAAACTCAAGGAACGCACCACTTATTCGGAGAGGAAATAGCCGCCGCCGAAGGAGTCCCTTAAATTCCGGTTTATGGATATCTTTTTTGCTAGTATTAACAGTGAGTCAAATTATTGCCGCGATTGTTGTCTTGTCTTTGTCAAAGCACGAGCATCCACATGCTCCATTGAAGGAGTGGATCGTGGGTTATGCATTGGGTTGTGTAGGAATTCTTCCTCTTTTATATTGGCGTTTCCGACATCGAAACCAGGGTTCTGACCAGGATACATCTCATCGTCGTCATGATTCTTCTCAGAACGGCTATTCCCCAATTTCTTCAACTAGAATAGTTTTGGAGCGGGAAGATCGTTGGGCCACTGGTACCGCATCTAGAGGCGGCCAAAATGTAGGAATACCAAGTTCAAGGTATCTGTTAATATTGAAAAAGTTTATTTTTGTTAACTCTATTCCCTTCTTATATCGTAATCTGCAAGACTTGTTTTATTTGGACCTCAGTGAGTATTGGAGATTTCCATTGTAGCTAATAATCTGTTTTTTGACTAACAAATGCTTGCTTCTTCGGTTGTTTTCATATACTTTGCGCTTTTAGTTCATAGAGTAAGATTTGTTAAGGATTTATTAACTTGATGGTTTACAAATTTGTTAAGCTTCGTGACAATGTACCAGCACTTTGGCATGCTAACAATTCAAGTATCTAATGATGAAAAAAATTTGCTTGATATTCTGTTCCAGTTTTTCGTCAAAAAAGTAGGTAGACCATGTAAATTCTTGTCTCTGTTTCCATTCTCTATTTCTCAACAGTTAAACCTCCATTGAGAAGAATTTATAAATGGTTTTAATTTATAAATATATAGAAATTAGTGTTGGATAAGTGGATAGCACTTTTGGGTCCATTGGAATGTGTGGTTAAAAATGAAGTTTAACCATTTATAAATGATTTATAAATTTTGCCAACAGAGGCTTAAAAATCATTTCAGGGGCGAGTCAATTCTTTTCACTGCGTTTATCTAAAACTTTTTATGCGCCAAATCATTACACTGTGGCATCACAAGGAGTGGACTTGCTGAACTTTTGGTCAGAAATGTTGCATCATTCGTCTTCATTAACAAGTTTACTGTAGAATGAGAGCTAAATACTCTAAGCGAATTCGTACAGACTCAAAGCCCTTGTGGAATACTTCAAGATGGCTTTAGATTGCTTCTTTGCCGTTTGGTTTGTAGTCGGCAATGTGTGGGTTTTTGGAGGTCACGCGTCATCTGCTGAGGCTCCTAACTTGTACAGGTAGTTTGATGCACATTCTAACACAGCGGCCTCATACCAGTATTTGTGTAGTTCTTTTATTTAGTTCTTTTATATACTTTGGTGATGTATTTATTTACTTACAGGTTATGTATAGTGTTTCTTACCTTGAGTTGTATTGGCTACGCTATGCCCTTTATTTTGTGCGCGGCAATCTGCTGCTGCCTGCCTTGTCTAATTTCAATCCTCGGCATCAGAGAGGATTTGATTCATTATCGAGGGGCCACTCAAGAATTAATTAATTCTCTGCCAACTTATAAGTTTAAGGTGAAGAACAAGAATAGCAGTGACAAGTACTGTAACCCAGATGCAGAAGAAGGTGGGATAGTGGCTGCTGGAACCCAAAAAGAGCGTTTGATATCAGGAGAGGATGCGGTAAACTTCATTTTCTTTCTTATCTTGGATTCTCTGATTTTTATCTTCTTCTTTTATTTATTTTATTTATTTTTGTCAATGTAAGAGGTACGAGATCATTTATGTTGATGGATGAATACCAGCATATTCTGATATAAAACATAAAAAATGTAATTAGCTTTCTATGCTTACCTCCATTCTCTATTGCATAAATTCCAAAACAGGATATCAATCAAAGCGGTTGTCAAGTAAAACTTCTGAAAGCTTGGGAAAGTTTCTGCAAGCTGAATGATTATTTACAATTTTATTTGCATCAAATATCTATAATTTGAATCTGCTGCAAGGATTTAGAAATTTTGTTGTCTGTTAAGGCTTTGATGTTGTGAATCTAATATTTTCTTCTCCAAAATATCAAACTGATAGATGCTAACTGTGAAATCTTGAGTTGATGGGAAGTGTTGCTTAATTATTAATTTTCTGCTAGTTCTGAACAATACTCTTCTTGTAAAAGGATATTCTAATGATTTTGTTATCGTTTGGATATTAGATTTGGTTTGCTCTCATTTTGTGCCCTTTGAAAATGGAAATTAGATAGTCGATATTGATGTGAGTTTTGGAATATATATTTTCCAAAGCAATTTCAATTTGGTAGGATACTTGTACCCATTTTCTTTGTGATCCCAATTCATTAATGAGGTTCCAACTAATTTGTATTGTGTTCTATAGATTTGCTGCATTTGCTTGGCGAAATACTTGAACAATGACGACCTGAGGGAGTTGCCTTGCTCTCATCTCTTTCACAGGGAGTGTGTAGACAAGTGGTTGAAGATCAACGCCTCCTGTCCACTTTGCAAAACTGAGGTCGACGAAGATCATATTGAGTCCAACGATTGAAGCAACTTCTTGCAACAAAGAGAGCTTGTTATATGGACAGTCAAGTTTGTTCCCCAGTTCATCCCTGACATAGTTTTGGGAATAAGATTATCTACTCATGCGAATGAATTAACACCATCATAGAGTATAAATATGAAATCTTGTGGAATTGCTCATGTAATGTTTTGACTAATAAACTATTTCACCATTGCAACGATTGATGTTTTGAGTCCAACGATTGAAGAACTTCTTGCAACAAAGAGAGCTTGTTATATGGACAGTCAAGTTTGTTCCCCAGTTCATCCCTGGCATAGTTTTAGGAATAAGATTATCTACTCATGCGAATGAATTAACACCATCATATAGTATAAATATGAAATCTTGTGGAATTGCTCATGTAATGTTTTGACTAATAAACTATTTCACCATTGCAACGATTGATGTTTTGAGTCCAACGATTGAAGCGACTTCTTGCAACAAAGAGAGCTTGTTATATGGACAGTCAAGTTTGTTCCCGAATTCATCCCTGACATAGTTTTGGGAATAAGATTATCTACTCATTAAAGAGAGCTTGTTATATGGGCAGTCAAGTTTGTTCCCTAATTCATCCCTGACATAGTTTTGAGAATAAGATTTATCTACTCATTAAAGAGAGCTTGTTATATGGACAGTCAAGTTTGTTCCCCAGTTCATCCCTGACATAGTTTTGGGAATAAGATTATCTACTCATGCGAATGAATTAACACCATCATATAGTATAAATATGAAATCTTGTGGAATTGCTCATGTAATGTTTTGACTAATAAACTATTTCACCATTGCAACGATTGATGTTTTGAGTCCAACGATTGAAGCAACTTCTTGCAACAAAGAGAGCTTGTTATATGGACAGTCAAGTTTGTTCCCGAATTCATCCCTGACATAGTTTTGGGAATAAGATTATCTACTCATTAAAGAGAGCTTGTTATATGGGCAGTCAAGTTTGTTCCCTAATTCATCCCTGACATAGTTTTGAGAATAAGATTTATCTACTCATTAAAGAGAGCTTGTTATATGGACAGTCAAGTTTGTTCCCCAGTTCATCCCTGACATAGTTTTGGGAATAAGATTATCTACTCATGCGAATGAATTAACACCATCATATAGTATAAATATGAAATCTTGTGGAATTGCTCATGTAATGTTTTGACTAATAAACTATTTCACCATTGCAAAGGATATGACTCTCCTCTATTTGGGATCATTCCTCTCTTTTACTTTTCTTGATAGAAAGAATATGAAGATCGTTTTCCGCAGCCAATAAAAGTCCATTTTGCTCCGAGCCCGCATATTTGGTCCGAGATACCTCCTTGTCGTGGTCCTCGTGGAGGCTCTCGAGTGGGATCAGAGAATAAGGGCAACCTGGGAAGAGACTATAGATGCTGCAAAATGGACAGCATTATGCAACTTGATGAACATCCTGGAGAAACATCCAATTAGTAGAAGACCAATAATCTTTGTATGGTCCCATTTTCTCAAATGGTTTCCATGTCATGGCTGATGTGAGATGGAACATCCCACTTCCACGCCAGTCTATTTTGGCATCTTGAAATTTTCGACAGTGCAGAGAATATGTTGATTACTAGGCATTTTAACAAGTGATATTGATTGAGGATAAATTAAGAGGGGGACGACTTAATCGATCTAAACATATTCATTACATGGATTCCTGTCCATATGAGTGCAATCAATTGAACATGTAAAAAGAGAGGAGTAAAATTAATGTAGTCTTGTGTAGTTGCTAAACATTTTTATCATTTTGAATCTTCGAGTAGATAAAATGAATCGAATGATTGATAAAAAACAAAAGAAAAAGAATAAAGGAACTCTCCAATTATTTTAAGCACGGTTTTGTCGGTAAAAAAAGAAGTCAAATGGATTTTGAAACTCTCATCTGTATAGTGACCGCTCTCACATATAGAGAATGGAGTAGAATGCGTGCAAACCCACCTAACTCAACTACTCCCATTTTGCTTTTGTTAATAAGAAAATTTTAGAATACTTCGTATTTGGAAAAAGAAATCGTTAGGCAAAAACCACTAGTTTCTTTCTCCATCCAAGAGGCCAACGTCGTAAACTCGAATTGTGGTCCAATTGACATAGCTAAGTGCATGCTACGCTGTTTATATCAAATAACTTATTATTCACACATTTCATCAAAATAAAAAATTCTACATACTTATCCGCCATTCATTTCTATTTATCCATATTTATAAACAACTCCCAAACATGCTTTAAAGCGTGACTTATGGGATTATGATAAGCCTGACCACCTTCGTCTTACAATTCTATTTTAGAGATGGGGTTGAAACAACTAATATTAGAACACACTTTTAGAGATAGCCGTCGTTGCAGAAGAGAAAACGTGAACAGGGGCTACTTTCACTAAAGACATCATTTTTGAAAGAAAAAGTAAAGGAAACACCTCTAATTATGTCCAAGAATAATGAATAGCGAGTTTTTTTTTATATAAGAACTTACAGCCAATTTACACGTTCAATATGCCATTTATGTCATAGTAATCATTACAGCAGAATTCTTGTTCAACAAATGTTTAAATATAGTAAAATTTGTCAAGAGCAACAGACTTGGAAAATAACTAAATATTTATCTTCAAATTCATACTACGTAATGGTGTATAGTTTTGACATCCCAAAAACTAAACAAAAGACGTTCAAAAACGTTTCTTGATGATAAAGGGACAGAAACTGAGATTTCTCCTTGGACAAACAACACATAATACTGCAATTTCTAAGCAGCTTGTTAATTTTGATCTGAATCTAGCAATTAACCAAATGCAATCACCCGAAAAGTACGTGTAACCAATCAAGAAAAATCCTTAGTATGTCGTACAAGAGAACACTATATTTCAAGAATAAAATTGTTAAACTCTTTATTAAGCCTTTGTTTGAGCCCCTTTTTAGTAAGAAAGTGTATTTTAGAATAGTGATTTTTTGGAGAATGTGGTTAAAAAAATATGGAAAGATTTTCGATTTACGTGTAAAATTATTTTATGGGAGAATGTCTGATTGAAAATGGGTTTTGAAAAAATGAGTTTTTGTAACAATGGGGACCATGAATCAAAAGGGTAGGGTACCCCCAACCCCACAAAAAAAGGGGTGGGGGTGAAAAGGTGAAACAGCCCTCCAAATTTGAAACTCCCATTTGGATATTGAATGGATACAGATGTAAAAATGCATATGGTTCCCCCCCTAGAGTAGAACGCTGGCTGCATTAGGTGCAAACTGACCTAACTCTAGCAACTTCACTTTACTTCTGCTACGAGAAAGTTTTAGCATATTCTTTTATTCATATTTAGAACAAGAAAATGACTGGTTTCATACAATTTGGCACCCAAATTTAGCCAATTTATTCAAATCAGACTATACTAATCAAAGAAAATATTCCCTTGATGTAGAAAATATTGTCATAAGAATCAGCAGATACCGTAACATATGAATGACGGTCTGACTTCTTAATGTTTACATATATTTCTTGTCAAATTCAAAAACTATGCAATGATGTATAGATTTAACATTCCATAAACCAGACCAAAGAAATCTACTAAATTGCAAAGAAGGTCAAAAAGCATATAAAAGAGCCTAGGATGTTTCATGGAAACAACAAAAATGTCAAGGTCTAAATATTTTACCAACCCAAGGTGGTCTTCAAGTTCTTTTCATTATATATATCACAGCGGTCATTTAATTCATGCACACCAACTTATTTTCTTTGCATACCTTGTTTCTTCTTCTGTTGATACAATGAGTTTCCTTCAATCTTTCTCGATCCTTTTAGTGACTTTTCTTTTCATGCATACGCTGGGAAATGCTGATACATGCCAAGATTGTTTTGTTCATTCTCGGGCAGCTTATTACCCGAATTCTGATGATAAAGGAACAGAAAGTGAGATTTCGTTAATATATGAATGACATAATTTGCATACTACTTCATCTCTTTTTTCTTGTAGTAATACATAAATATTATATTTTCAACATATTATATACAAATAAATATGGGCATGTCAGCGATGTAATTTGATCAATATATGCAACTTAAGTCTAATTTATCTCACAATAATGCAGCGGGGCAATGTGGTTACGGTTCATTTGGGGCTACAATTAACGGTGGAGATGTATCAGCTGCATCAAATCTCTATCAAGCTGGTGTAGGATGTGGCTCTTGCTACCAGGTAGTTATCGTTCCGGGAACTGAAATATTGTGATACAAGATGGATGTTCGTTAACCAACCATGCAGAACGTCCATTTTTTCTCATCATATAACAGAGTTGTGATTCTATTGTGAACTGTATTGTGCTATTTCAGGTGAGGTGCACCAACAGTAACTATTGCTCAGACAAAGGAGTAACTGTGGTTATAACTGACAGTGGTTCCAGTCACAATACAGACTTCATTTTGAGCAGGCGAGCCTTTGGTCGAATGGCTCAGAATACAGATGCAGCCACATCTCTTTTAGCACTTGGCATAGCCGATATTGAATATAGACGGTAAAATTATTATGCTTAAATGAAGATGGATAAATTCTATAAGATACTACATCTAATCCCTAAAAGATAGTTTTCTAGGGATCATATCTATTATGAAATATTTTCCTACATTTACATGCATCTCATTCTCATACGTGGAAGAAGTATATTTTAAAATTTTAATCACCCATTTTTTCCCCTCAATACACACTTTGTCGCTCATAGATCTCTCTCTTGTTCCCCCCACCCGCATTGCTCCAAAAAAAAGGGTTCCTTGCAGTTACCCAAACAGAAATATTACATTCAAGATTGACGAAAATAGCAACAACCCTCATTACCTGGCTTTTGTAATTTGGTATCAACAAGGCAGGAAAGATATAACTGCAGTACAACTATGTGAGGTATCTATCAATCTTTTAACGCGTGAGCAATATTTCTTTGTAACATCAGAACTTATTTTCTAGTTAGGTTCAAGCACTAACATAAAATTACAATGTATAGACACAAAACTTTGAATGCAAGCTACTCGATAGGACGTATGGAGCAGTATGGACAGCAACCCCACCACCTAGTGGATCTCTATTGATAAGGATGTTATTTAGTGACAACAATGGAGACGAGACATGGGTAGTTCCAGTCAATAACATACCTCAAAACTGGAAACGCGGAGACACATATGACTCGGGAGTGCAAGTGAATGCCTAAGACAACAAATCCTAGTGTTATCTGATTATTTTGTATAACTTAAATAGGCCTCTAGCATATTCATGTTATGAATTTTCCTTTCCATAGAATTCCGCAGCTTGTTAACTATAAATGTAATCATTACATTAATAACTAGTAAAGTATATGGACACAGCAGTAAGAATAAATTTTTTATTATTGATAATGTTGGACGATGTGGAACCCAATTTGTTCACTTATCGCTTGATTGTGGGACCTACTTTTCCTATATAAAGGAACATGAGGGGGGAGGGGGCATTTTTCAGTCGGGCAAGACATAGACGTGCAGGGAAAACTTGTAATCTCCTTCAATATAGTGAAAAAAAAAATCTGTAGTGGCAAGTGGACATAACTCTCAAATTGAGGTTGAGCCACTATGAATTTGAGGGCATTTCTGTTTTTCAGTTGATTCAATATTGCTTCAGGGATTCAGATTTGGGCATAAACTAACAAATAATGTTAGGGATCCTAGACAGAGGGGGCAATGAATCTTCCATCTAATATTTGCACAACCTGATAGGACACAGGAAAATTTCATAAACCACAAGGAAGTAATTATCTTGGTGTGACTTTTTAACTCTTCAATTATAAATAAAGATATATCTTGAACTGTTGTAACTGGAAATTTTTGCCTAATTCATTTATATATATATATATATATATATGAACGTATCTCCAATTCTTAGACTGATATGACAAGAAAATTGGGGAGACCCCCATATTCTTCGCACGTGCAAGCACACATAGAGAGCGAGAGAGAGAGAGAGAGATCTAAGTTTAACGAAGATACTTAGGTGATAACAAACACAGACAAAGCTTCACTTTTCCTCGTACAAGATTGAGTTTAACAGCAAACATGAAATAATTTAAACATGAGTTTATAGAGGTTTAAGAATAATAATTTGAGTTGGACATAGTTACTTCCAAAATGGGACCACAACACAAGATGATATATTGAGGATAAGTGCTAGATCATTCCTTCCAGTCATAAAATTCTAGGGAAATAATAACATATAAGATTGGAAATTCCGCTGCAAAATATAGATTTTTCAACATGCTAAACAAACGAATTCAAGAAAAGAAAAGTTACCCAGTGAAAGTACGAAGGATAATATCTTAACTCCTGATGAACCTGAAGGAAAGTCAGCACAAGCAAAAGCATGTCCAGAGGTTCTTCAATGACATTACTTTAACTCTTCGCGAGTTCTATCCCAAGAGGTCCTACAAAACAGGCTACATCATTTAACATAAACCAATGTTTAACCTGAAATGAGTTAATGCTGCAGACAAAAATATATATTCTGCTCTCCTTGGAGTCAACTCAAATCAGATGGTATAAAGTTCATTAACTTCAAACTATGGAAGAAAAACTTTGCAAGACAAGCAAAGAGAAGTTAGCCAGTCAAGCTTAATGCACTGAACAATCAAGTTTGAACAGTTTTTGAGACCCATTTTTAGGTTAAAATGTGTTTTGGAATAGTGATTTTTTTTGGAGAATGTGTAATTAAAAAGTAAGGAAAAGTTTTGGATTTACATATAAAATTATTTTATGAAAAAATGTGTGGTTAAAAATCAGTTTTGGAAAAATGAATTTTTGAGAAAATGGAGCCCAAGTAGTGGCAAAATTTGAGGTACTATTAACCATTTAGATTCACGTATTCATTTTAAAGAACAAAGTAGTTTAAATTAGTTGTGTGCCGCTCAAAGGTTGTTAAATAGAATCGATTTTGGACTAAGAATATTGAATAAATTATCCGTGCTCAAACAAGAATTAAGTGAATGTTTGGCTTCATTAAAGTTAAATAAATAGATACTCAAGCACACTTTCTTCATCACTCCAAACTCAATATATACACATTTTTTTATAAGAAATCAATTGTACAAGAAGAGAATCCTCACTACTTGCGGCTTGAAATCTCATAGCGAAAAAAATTGTACGAGAAAAGAAATATTAATTATAAAAGTCATCAAATTTTTTTTATAGTTAGGTAAGCAATATCCCAAGCCCCGAATTTTAGTAGGATTCTAAAATTACTTTCAAGAGAAGAAGTTAGGAGAAATTGGTTAACAATCCGTAAAAGAAGAGAATAATGAAAATATACAAGAACAAGACACTATCTTATTTTTATACTGACCATCAACAGATATTGGATGTCCCAAGGAATTTAGAATTAGTTCCCAATGATAAAATCTGCATTTACTTTGTTCACCAGTGCGACGTTTCATATTGACGAGACTACTTAGAAGAATCACTTCAGCGAATAGAAAAACTTCGAGTAAATAGAAAATTTAGCCTTTGTTTGGTTTGGCTAAAAATATTATTTCTATTAGATTTTGATAAAAGTTCATGAAATATGTGATTGAAAAGATAAAACTTGGTGGTCCCATAAAATGTGTAGATAAAAATGAGTTTGAAAAAAATGAATTTTAAAAATAAGGGTCAAACAGGGGCTTAGTCCTCAACTTTTGGACAAGAGTAGCTATTCTAGTGTCCCCAACCTTCGATAAATTAGAATAATAAGGACCTCTTCACGATTTCGTCCAAATGAGACAGCAAGTCAAGTCAACTAACATGTAGTCATGCAAATGTCTTATAATGAGGCCACAAATGGTCCAAGCATTAAATGCGTAACAATTAAAAAATGATTAATAAATAGAGAAAAAAATGAAAAAGAAGAAAGAGTAAAAAGGTTGTCTTCCTCACATTTTCAGGCTAGGTGAATATAGACGTGACTGCCAACATCCACCACCACCAATTCAGCATTAGTGCCAATGGGTTTTCCCCCAGGTTTCGCATGGCTGCGGCTGCAAAACCAGGGGAAAACCCCTAGTTGCATAAAACACCAAGTGACTTCCACAGGTTACGCGGTATGGGAAGTGGTGTTTTGAGGAAAAAATGTTTTTTCTATTCTTTTCCTTTTTTGATCTTTTTTTATTTATGTATTTTTGTATTGTTTTTGCCCTTTTCTTTTGTTGTTTAATAAAATATAAATATTTAGTAGTTGGACCATTTTCACTTCATTACAAGTCAAGTGTAGGTCAGCTGACTTGACTTAACACCTGATTTAGACGACACTGTGAAGAGATTCTTAATCTGCTAATTTCTCAAAGACGGGGGACAAAAAACTAGAAATTCACAACTTTCGCTGAAGGTTGGGCACCAAATTCGCAATTTTACGCAAAAACTTATGAAGGCTTTTCTAAGTTTAATCAAGTCTTCAAAATCAAGTAGCAATAATCTGGGAATGTTCAAATGCTGGTGAAGCACAATTATGGTGATACCAACTATGCATTTTATTAAGAAATTTAGTACCTGTTGCAGAGTGCAATGAACTCAGTTTCCAGGCAAATCATAATCTCAGTGAGAGCTCATGGAAGTTTCACAACAAAGCAATTGTAATAATGTCCACTTTCTTCATCAGTATCCATGAATCTCTCTGTGATTTCATTCTCACATTACCAATTACCACACATGACGGTCTCTAAAACTTTTGTTGCTCTAGGGAATCCTTTCATCCAACCTTTTCTCATAGCTCGTCCCATTATCTCCAAAGAATATGCATTTGGTTCACAGCAATCCATTGCCATCAGTTTCAATAATGAGATGATTTCCCAAAAATTTCCTCTCCTAAACATGGCATCCAATATGGTATTGTAAATCACAATGTTAGGAGTAATTCCATTGGCAAATAATTGGTCTCGAAGCTGAAGAGCAAGTAATATCTTGCCTTCTTTACAAAAGCTATAAATGATACAACCATAGGTGTCAACATCTGGCTTCAATTTCTGGCTATACATATCCTTTAAGAGTTTAATCATCAGCAAATCGTTGCCTTCTCGTATGGAAGCACGCATTAAAATATTATATGTAGTGGTATTAGGTGAAATCCCAATGCTTTTGAAATAGCTGAATATTTTTCCTGCAATACCAAGCAATCGATTTTTGCAGAGGCCACTCATGAGAGCGTTTAAGGTCATAGTATTAGGTTGAGGGCCCTTGCTTGTCATGGAATCCAAAAGCTTAAAGCATTCTGGGATTTCCCCAATTTTACAGAAATACTGAACAAGAGATGTTGAGCTCATTACATCAAGCTTAATTCCTTCATACTCCATCCGGTACAAAATCCTCCTTATCATTGAAGAATTTCCCTCTTTACATGCCGTAGACAAAATTGTATTGATGGAAATCAAATCTGGCCCGCCTGTGGCCCAATCGAAGCAGTCAAAGAACTGTAGAACTTCATCAATATTTATTTCATTGCATAATCCTTTCAGAATCGTGTTGTATGTTACATTGGTTGGTCTAAAACCCTTCTCTCTCATACTCTGCATCATAGACAAAGCTTCTCTAGATTTACCATCACAAGCCAGAGAATGCCAGTATATATTATAAACTACAGCGTCTAGAGAGCAGCCTCTTAAAATAATATCAAGCACTAGCTTATTCGCAATTTCTATTTTTCCCCTTTTTAACATGCCTCCAGCCAAAGCCGAATGGGTATACATATCAGGTGACAAACCCCTTCTATCAATAACTTGAAACAGATCATCAATTTCAGTTGTCCTACCTTGATGGCAAAGTTCACGGAGGATTATATTGTATGTAACCAAGTCGGGATCACATCCTTTCTCATCCATCTTTTCCAAAAGGCCTAGTGCCTCATCAACATTTCCGTCATCACAGAGAAACTTAACAATTATAGTATAAGTTATCACACTAGGTTTACAACCTTCATTTTCCATTTCTTGGAGACAATGAAAAGCTTTGTCCCACAACCTGTCCTTACTGAAACCATAAATAAGAGCAGTATATGAGTAAACATTACATACAAATCCCTTCTTTTTTAACCAACCAAGAAATGCTACTGCAATGTTAATGTCCTTACACTTACACAATGCCCACAATATGGGACTATATAAATGTGCACTGCAAAAGCGTCCCTTCCCTAAAAGTGCCAATAACACAACATATGCCTGTTCAATCATTCCGACTTTACAAAGACCATGAATCAAGGCATTCATATCACGCTTTCTAGGAATATAATCCAGACCCAACATAATTTCAAGTACTGTAAGAGATTCCATTACACTTCCTAGATTCAAAAATTTCTGAAAGAATTTTGATAAAACAGTATATGAAGGCAAAAATCCACTCTCCATCATTACTTGTGCAATCAAAATTCCTTCTTTCAATCTCCCAACTAACATTAGCCCATTCAAAAGCGTATTAAAAGTCAAGGCATTTGGTTTAGGTCCAAATCTTTTCATCGCAATGTAAACCTCAAACAATTCATCAAACTTAACATACCCTGACTTGAAATAACAATAAATCATTGAATTGTAGTCGTACACAGTCGGCTTTCCTGGCACATTTTTCATTAAATTTAAAGACGCGATAGCTTTCACAATGCTGCCCGAGGCTGCATGCATCTGCATTCTCTGTTGCAGCTCATTGTAACTCCTCTCCGGGTCCGCGCTGTCATCAGAAGAAGAGTCCTCCACTTGAGCAGCACAAGAAGTGGAAACGCTCGTAAACTGGTACAAAAGGCACATTCTTTTCCTAATGGGGATTTTCGTAGAGAAGAACACTGTGCAAAAACTCATCCTTGAGAAACTCAAGAATTGAGCTTTGACCCAATAAACTTATTAAATAAATTGATTCAAAGGAATAGAAGTGCATGACATTAGTTAAAGACACCGATTGAACTGGAAAAAAAAATACTAAATAAATAAATAAATTGAAATAGGTCGTTTAATTTTTCATCGGGAGGTTCGAAAATTGAAAGGAAAATAAAAATTTCGAATATAAGAAGATTTTGAAAAGTTGTCAGACAGAGTAAATTCCGGGGAAATTTGATAGGTATAAGTGGATATAAACTGGTCTGTTCTGTTCTTTTCTTTTCCCACCACCGTGAGCTAAGAAGAATGAATGATAAACCCTAGACAGAAAAACCCTTTGCAGCTGGCTAAGAGTGGTAAGTCTCTGTGCGACAACATTTTAAGTCCTTAAGGTTTGGGTATATACGACTTTGCTCCTCTGTATTTCTTGAAATTGTCAAAACTAATTTAACCGAGGTAAATTTGTGTTTGAGCTTCTTTTTTTAAAATAATAATAATAAAATTAAAATTAAATGTAGCATTTTAAACCTAAATTTGTTTTATTGTAGTGCTATGTTGTTGGGAGAAACAATATTGTTGTTTCTTCAAAGTGAATTCTTGTTTTGTATTGAATAGGAGCATGTCTAAAAGTTGGAAAAATAATTTAACAATCTTGTATGAAAGTATTGTTCACCGCAAAAATCCCTAAAGCTTGTTGCAACAAATCCAATGACACCCCTTTATGTACCTCTATGTTACTTGCACATTCGGACAAAAACCATTACGTACCAAGCCCCTTGATCGACGACTATTGGTACATTGCTTGTCAAGTCAATTGTTGGTATAAGTTTAAGGGGATTGATTGTGGGAAAGATAAATAAGCAGATATTCAGTTAAAAGTTTAGAGAATGTGTGGCTTTACCTTTACACGGGAATGAATCCGTGTGGAACTAGGTTACGTGCATGCAGCCCTAATTCCACGTGTCACCTTGCTATTGGTTCGCATGACTCCTCGAGTTATGGTTTGTTTTCTTCCATGAGTTTATTTCCTTGTGCAATTGATTTCATAAGAATTTTCTTGATCCCAAAAGATCCGCGTGCTGTTTTTGAGAGATTCATAAGGTAGTTCCCTTGTACAATATTTCCTGAATTATGCCCAGGCCCAAATTCGAACGCCATGGTCACCTTTGCTTGTTGGTACATGAGTACTTTGTACTTACCATTCATCAGTCATGAGTTCATTTGATGGCAATGTCTTCATCGAAAGCAATGTTGTGCGAAGACCAAAGAGATGAAATAGTACCGAAGGTGAGCTGGTGGATCATATGCCTTCACGAAACGCGTCAAAGAACACGTAGAATAGCCACGCGTTTCATTGTTGGAAGCCTACTTGGCCTTTGTTATTGGATTTTTACTTACATGGAGGCTTCGAAAATTCGCGGTGCAACAAGTACAAAAAGTAAGTACCTAACTTCAAATATCCTTATCTTAAAATAATACGTAACCTTTTTTGAATGTCTCTACTCTCTAGTAATATAGACACTAATCATGGCCATGTACTCTGAGAGTAGGCACCAACATTAATTTATGCAATGTCACACCTAGAATATCAAATTGTACGAGTGAATATTGAATAAGTAAGATTTCACAGGAACATGCGCATGGTTTTTCTATCCTTTCTCTCATTATGATTTCATTATCAGAATTCGCATATTTCTAAACATCTTTACTTGATATCATATTTACATCTTTATTCGTCTTTTTTTTACCCTGAATCTCACTAGTTTATGATCTTGAATATCAATATGATTAATAACAAGCGCACCAGTGTTTTTGGGTTCATCATAGTATCAACCACAACTAAAGATACCACAATGTTTCTGTCATCACCTCCATAGGTACGGCGCTGACGAATAAATCACAAATTAATCTTGACACGAGTATATAGTGATAGCTGTGCCAATTTGCTTTAACATGGTCACTGTGAGACCTATCAACACCTCCCATATTTTAAGGCTTGTCGACCCAATACCCTATCATTGGTTGCCTACATTCTGGTAGCTATCAGAGTTAGTCTCTTAATTGTTCCAATGGTCGAATAAACTTATGTATATGTTTTCGATTGTTCACTGAAGTTTAAGATATCGAGTTTTGGCTACTGAACTTTGAAAAACATTGAACGTTACTCAGTAGCTAACTTCCGTTTCAAATATCTAATGAAATTGGTGATATAGTTGACGGAATGCACATATGGTGTCCCGTCACATTGTTAAATTTTGAAGTGGTCGAATTTTGGCTACAAAATTTTGAAAAACGTTTTCAATTGCTCACTAAACTTTAAAAAATATTTTCTAATACTCATTGAACTTCGAGATGGTTGAATTTTGGCTATTGAACTTTAAAATAGTTGAATTATGGTCTAAACTTTGAGGTGGTTGAGTTTTTGCAACAAAACTATGAAAAACGTCTTATATGACTCACGATAAATTTTGATTTAATTAAAATTTGTTGTTCAAATTTGGATATAATTTTATTTAACTAACAAATTCATTGTGTTTCGTCGTAAAATTCAAATATTATGATAAGATAACTAAAAATTCTACAAAAATAAATTAAAATTTAATTTAATTAGTATGTAATTGAGTAATCATTTCTAATGGTATAGATAATGTTTTCAAAGCTGTGCAAAGAAAGTGACTACTAACTACAATGAAACACACAATATATTTATTTTTAAAATTAAATTAAATTCAACAACGAGTTTTAACCCATGTTCGATGGCCTTTTTTTTTTTTTAAAGAGTTTTAAATAGTGATTTTTTGGAGAATGTATGGTTAAAAAGTTGAATTTTTTTTTGAATTTACATGTAAAATACTTTATTGTATAAATGTACACTTAAAAATGAGTATGAAATTAAAGAGTTTTGTTTTAAAGAGACATAAATAGGGACTTAATTAAATCCAAATTTATAGTGAGAAATAGAAGACTTTTTTCAAATTTTAGTGACAAAAATTAAACTATCTCAAAGTTCAGTGAACAATAGAAGATATTTTTCAAAATTTAGTGGCCAAAATTTGACCATCTCAATGTGATAGAGCTCCACATGTTCATTTCGTCAGCCACGTCGCCAATTCTATTAGAGGTTTGAGATAAAAATTATGCCAGTTAACGTATAATGTTTTTTAAAGTTCAATAGCCAAAACTCACATTTTAAATTTCAGTAAGTAATCTTTGACATAGACGTAAGTTCAGTGATCATTGGATCAAGCATATTTATCCACTCAATTCAATAGTACGGTACACAGTGATTCCATTATATTCGTTTACTTCGTCAAAATTCGTACTATGGTACAAGATATTCCAGTTTGGTAAGATTAATATTAAGAAAGTCAACAATCATTTGCTTACGATCTCAATCCCCCCACTATTAATAAGCCATAGGTACGAGATATTCCACAAACGATAAAATTAGATTTGCTTGTGTGCGTGACAAATATGTGCCCCAAATTACCATAGACGTGATGCCATTTTCTTCTTACTTGTCCATCCAAATTATCAACCATGCTAAGACCTTCCCACTCCCTATGAGGATTCTCGACTCTAGTTGAACAAGAGGTGTTCAGCTGCCTTATATCAACTATCAGCAGGAGCGAATCCAACCTTATAGTTCAGTTAGGGCGGAGATCGTTGACCGGTGACTGATAACCGTTGACAATTAACGATCGTAATAGTTAAAAAAAATGTACATATGATTTAATTAAGCCCAACATCATCTCCCACTAATTTTTTTCACTTATCCCTAATTTCCTAAATTTCCAAATCACAATTCAGAATTCAAAATCGTAACTCATATTCCTAGACAATAATAAAACACAAATTCTCATTTCTCATCATTCAAAAATCACAAATTCACCCAAAAAAAAAAAAAGAGAGTGAAACTTGAAAGTTGAAACTAAACGGAAACGGTTCATTCACCAATCACCACCGACAATTATGCAAGTTCAAGTTTCAATTTTCTCTATTCATCTCAAGATTAGCTTATAAATTGTGATATATAGAATATGGATTATGATATCCATTGTAGTATCAATAATTATGAAATCCCAAA